>JAGEOH010001365.1:0-22288 GCA_032207245.1 Pardosa pseudoannulata
TGAGTTTTTGAAAACAAAAATGGCCATTTAAATAATTTCAGGAGTAAGAATGAATTCCTTTTCTTTAGAGCCATTTCTTTTTCAGAAACATCCAGAAAATGCCTCCACAACTGTCTAGAGATCTAACAAAACAAACTATAAAGAAAACATGCAGTTGTTCACTTACTCAAGTCGAATTTTTCACACTCAGATAACGTACAGCACAACTAACCACCCATCTGGCTAGTCTTTAAGACTAGTCGAATTACAGGATCATTTTGGAAAGAGCGAAAGGGGAGGTCTGGAAATTTATTACTCTGCAGTGAATAGGGGTCAGATGTTAACAGTATTTTAACATGACAACGGAGCAGTGTTGCCAACCATACGATAATTATCGTATATGTACGATAACTTAGGACTCTGTACGATGAAAAATAATCTCAAAATTATATGACATAATTCTGAAAAACTGTACGATAATTTTCTGATTTGTACGATAAACCAAAAGTAGACTAATGGAAAATTAAAAGAACAGGTAATTTAACTGCAATATAAAAAAATTGAGAATGTCTAATTAATTTTTTTATCACTTTTTCCCATCAAATAAATTATTGTTGTAGATTTTTAGAGCAGCTTAAGGAGCATGTTTTGAGGTGCTTCTTCATTAAATAAAAGTAAATAATCCTGTAACAGAAGTTGAGAAAGGCCATCTGTACTGTGTAATAATAGAAGGGAAAGTGTCAATTATAAAAAAAAAAATGTATATTTGTGAAATTGAATATGACCTAGGTACTAATGTTTGATATTATTTGAAACTAATATAAAATAAAGAATTTTAAAAATGGTTATGACCAGTGTTTTTATCTGTTAGTTATTTAAAATTATTTAAATCACTCTTATCCTTAAATACACAAAATTGTTAAATGCAAAATTACTGAATATTCACGATTATACTGGAGATATTTCTTTAATGATTACATAATTATGGATAATTAGAAGTAATTTTGCATTTTACTTATTCTATTGAAGTTTTCACTAAAATATGGTATTTTTAGTAATCAAACCGATTATTAAATAATCACCTACAAAGTTACATAATGGTAAATAATAAAAATTCTGCCATTTCTATATTTTTCCAAAATTTTAAAATCTATCTGATATTAAGATTCAATTGATTAAAATATTACAAGCGCCCTCTATTAACACTATTTTGAACTAATTACTAAAATGTACGATAATTTATAAACCAATGCCATAATTTTAGGACCTAGAATCCATAATTTTGCCTTTGAAGTTTAACACTTTTGAGTAAAAACTTTTGAGCGGACATTGTTAAAAAAAAAAACGGCTGCATCCACGATTTGTGTTGTCTTTTTTTTTTTTTTTTTTTTTTTTTTTTTTTTTTTTTTTTTTTTAAGGGCGACAATATGTGTCTTCGATTACAAATAAGTTCATTAACTAGTGTATTCTTCGGATTATAGTTTATAAAAGTTTATAAAATCAAGACCATATTTTAATTTCTTATGACCAACGAAACATTTCTTAATGGCTTAAATAGTGTTCTCAAATTTAACTCTCGTGCAGAAAATATAATTGTGTTCTATATATGATGATGGTACTGTTTTTATATTATCCATAATTTTAAATAATAACGATTCTATTCGAAGAATAACAAAAAAATTGCATTAATAATAAATTTAACATTATTTTTCTGAATATATCTAAATATATCGAAAACATGCTAATCTGCTTAATTATACAAAGAGTGGACTTCTTAATGTGATCAGTCTGGGACACCATGATTGATACACTAAAACGATGGTAAAAATTACATAAATTTACCATATATTTAATTGTACTAAATTAGAAAAAAAAATGAAAAACTCAACTTATATTTATGTACTGTATATTATCCTTAAAATTATAAGAATTTTATGACAATTAAAAAATTTGATCAATTGTTGACTGTGTTACTTTTTTCTAAGAAGCTGATAATAATTGTTTGTATCATAATCAACCTGTCATAACGATTTAAAATTTCGATCTTTTGTTTTAATGTTAAAATTTCGCTTTTCTGGCTTCCATAGCGACATCTGCCGTAAACGAACAAGGCATAAAATGGAATATTTTTATTATATAATGCGTTTTCTGCTTATCCGACAACAATGACAACCCATGTGCGTATTTCTAAAAATTCCAGGTATTTGTAACCTTTTTTTTGTTCATTATTTTCCTTAGGTTGAAGAAAATCTAGAAAATTCACAGAAAGGGAAGGAAATAATGGGTTCCTTTGAAACTGTGAATAAGGAGCGGCAGGGTCTCGGATACTGAACGGGGGATATATTGGGTTGCATTGTACCCTGGAAGAGCCTCCCCATTTGTGAGATTAATTAATCTTTTATTTTCTCGACTGCGATCGTCGTGGCAATTCAGCCGAAAGTACAATCTGGCAATTCAGCGCCAGCCGAAAGTACACTACATTTGGAGAGAATTATAATCCCGTTGTATATATAACCGCATTTACTCCCGAAAGAATAAAAGTAATTTCTAATTTTATCGTGACTGATCCTTCTTCACGCTACCTCTTTACTCGAGAACATTGAAGTCATCAAAATGTGGAGACTGATACTTAATTATTATACTTAATTATTTTTAAAAAAAGTAAGGGAAACTCACTTCATCACACGTCAGTAAAATTTAAAAATTTGAAGCAATGTTAGAAAAATTAAAAATTTTGAAATAAGCTTTCATTTTTCACTTTATATAAAAATTTATTTTTTTAGAAAAAATGTAAACTGAACAAAATTAAAAAATACAGGACAAATGCTGAAAATACTAAGTATTTACGATAATTAAAGATATAACGCAAATAAAAGAATTTTCCATATAATGTTGCTTAAATAGTAGGTTCTGGTCAAATTAGCTCTCGTGCAGCAAAATGTAGACCGTATTGCTTCTAAGTAGGTGGCTTATTAATGGCACGGTATTTTATATTTCTTAACCAAACATTTTTACAAAATAATTAACACCGACTTCTATACTAACCAGTATAATAAAAAAATGCTTTATCAATAAATTTAACTTTATATTTTTCAGGGCACGGTATGATAAGTCTAAACTCCATATGGGCAAAACCTTGCTAATCTGCTTAATACTCTACCTACAGTGGTCTCCGATTAATGTGATCAGTTTGGGACACCGTGATTTTGATAACAATAAACGATATGCAAAATTAGATAAAGTTACCCCCCCTCTTTTATTTTACACGTACAAAATTTCAAAACAAAATCCTTATATTTATGTACTGTATATAGTCCTTTAAAACATAAGATTTGTATACAATTAAAATATTTATCAATTGTTAACTGTCTACAATTTTTTCTAAGAAGCTCATTGATAAATTGTTCGTAAATCATAATCAACCTGTCAAAGATTTAAAATTTCGATCTTTTTTTTAACGTTAAATCATTTCGCTTTCTGGTTTCCATATCGACAAGCTACACGTAAACGAACAAGGCATAAAATGTGAATACGCTCCTTTTCAGTTCCGATGATGCGTTGCCTTCTGCTTATCCGACAACCAATGACAACCAGCAGGGTGTGCGTATTTCTTAAAAATTCCAGGAACGTGTAACACCCCACTCATTTGTTCGTTCCCCTTTTACTTAGGTGGAAGTGGAAAATTCTCGGAAATTCAAAAAGAATGGGTTCCTTCTGAATACATTGTGAATATTCCTTTGCCAGTTAAAATAATGTTCGAAAACTGATAGCATTAACCGATAAAACAATCGCAAAAGCGATAATTTTATGCGTAATTCTGAAAAATTCCAGGAACTTTTAATACCTTACTTCTTTGTTCATTCCCCATTTTCTTAGGTTGAAGAGGAGAATTCTAGAAAATTCAAACAGCTATGGGAAGGAAAAGAATGGGTTCCTTCTGAATATATTGTGAATATTCCTTTGCCAGTTAAAATGAGGTTCGGAAACTGATCCCATTAACCCTAAGGGACAGTGGTTTCGAAGCGAAACCACCTGTTAAGTAATTTTCTCTGCTTTTGAAAGACATAGGATGGATTTTTTAGGTCTTCTACGCTTATGACATTTCCAACTCAAAACAGAGAGTATACAAAAGCTCTATACTGCATTTGAAAAATACGTGGCTAAACTTACTTTACCTGTCTATCCAAACAACACTTTTAAATTGTTTGCTTGGTACTGTCTACTGTCTTTCAACACGAGGGTGAATAAGACCGGGACCTACAGCTTAAGGCCGATTCCGAATTGCTACGATCATCCATACCTGCAGTGGGATTTTGACCCATGAATTCCGGTACCTAAAAGCAGCGCTGTACTATATGGCCATCCTTGGATTGTCAATTGGTTAGTTTTTCTTTATCATACCCTTTTAGATAATAATCATTGTTCCCGCAGCATAATTAAACCTTTAAAAAAGCCTTTTCACTCCGTACAAGGGGCTGCATTTGCACTTTAACCGCACTTCAAATTTCACCCCCCCCCCTCAAAAATGTAAAAAAAAAATGCGTTTACATTTATCAACTCATTTCATTAAATCCCAAAGAATTTATAATAGTGTCCTTTAAAGGGTTAACCGATGTAACGATCACATAAAGCGCTCATTTTAGCATACAAATGAATAGAGAAAATCGGGTCTAAGTGATTTCGATATCAATAAGCGATTGATAACGTTAACTGCGATCACACTCAGCGGAGTCCACTGCATTGATTTCTAATTTTCACAATAAATAAATTACAGATCTAGAATGAAACTAAATCTTCCGTTTTTCAATGTTGTTTATTTCATTCAGCATTTACAGTATTTGAAATGGAATTTTCAAATACTAATTTAGTTTTTAAAAAAAATCTATCCCCTGGTGTAATATTTCTGATATTTTTTAAAATTTTTTTAATATGTGGAAACTGATACTTTGTTTTACAAAAAAGGAAAAAAATGAAACTAAAACTTACTTCATCACACAATGTGAGAATTTTTTTTTTTTTTTTTTGAAACAATGTTAGAAAAAATTAAAAATTTAGAAACAAACTCCCGTTTTAGTTTATATAAAAATTTCTTTTTTTTTTTTAAACAACGTAAACTGAACAAAATTAAAATAATACAGAACAAATGCTGAAAATACTAAGTATTTACGATAATTAAAGATATAACGCAAATAAGAAAAGAATCTTCCTTATAATGTTGCTTAAATAGTAGGTTCTGGTCAAATTAGCTCTCGTGCAGCAAAATGTAGACCGTAGTGCTTCTATAGTAACTGCCTTATTAATGGTACGGTATTTTATATTTATTATCCAAACATTTGATAATATAGATTTCTATACTAACCAGAAGAATAACAAAAAATTGCTTTATCAATAAATTTTCGAAACAGAAATTCGAAAAGAATGGGTTTCTACTGAATTGATTGTGAATATTCCTCTGCCAGTTAAAATGAGGTTCGAAAGCTGATAACATTAACCGATGAAACGACCACATAAAGCGATAATTTTAACATACAAATTAATAGAGAAAATTGAGACTAAGTGATTTCGATAACAGTAAGCTATTGATAACATTAACAGCGATCACATTAAGCAGAGTCCACTGTATTACAAAAAGCAAAAATTAAAACATTATGAAAATAAACTAGTGGTTCTCAAACTTTAATAGCACACAAAACACGTTTCTTGCCATACACATAGCAACAACTCGCTTAGAGTGCCGCCAAAATCTTGCTAAGCCACTTGACACTAACAGCTATTACAAAAAACCAAAAATAAACTAGTGGGTCTCAAACTTTAATAGCACACGGACAAATTTGTTTGGTCTGGTCTGCTATGGTTTACTGTTTTGCTCACAAAGACTTGAGACCAAGATCTACTGCTTAAAGCCGATTCTGAATGGCTATGAACATTCATGTGCGCAGCGGGATTTGAACCCGTGAACTCCGGTTTTGAAGAGCAGCTCTCTATTATTCGGCTCTCTCTGATAACAATTGATAGAAAATACAGAAAACAAAACTAATACGGTAACAATAACGTAAAATTAAAAGTAAATATTCATTCAACATCCCATTAGATCAATCGTGAGCAAGCCTTTGTCGATTTAATCGGAAATTAAGTCGTTTTCGTTTTAATACAGAATTTAGTTAGCGTGTGTTTGTCTAAGGTAAATTCTCAGGGGTGTTCAAAACTTTAGTCAAGGGCTAAAAATTCTCCCGTCCCTTTACATTCGCCTTTTTAACCTCCAACTTAAATTGACCACTGGGGCTACAGTTTACGCCCTCAAAGAAGGCGTAACCAATTATAACTCTACATTGAGCTAGCGGACAATTTAGGAAATTTCTTAACAAAAAGGAGACGCACGCTGTCAGAGGCAAATTTTCCCATTGGTTTTGACTGAGATGTTGACCCAGGTGTTAAAGGTCTTAATAACTTCATGTTAGCTGACCCCTCAGTTTGTCCTGTCCCTATGATGAAGTGGAGAACCCGTCTTCAAACTTATCTTAATAGAAGTCTTTAACTAAAACGATGTCATTTTTATGGACCATAACTGCAACCCCCCACCGTGAAGTCCGCGTATTACACACACATATCTCTATATCTATATCTGTATCTATCTATATCTCTATCTAAATATCTATCTCTATCTATCTATCTGTCTCTATCTATCTATCTCTGTCTCTATCTATATCTGTCTCTATCTCTGTATCTATCTCTGTCTCTATCTATCTCTGTCTCTATCTATCTATATCTGTCTCTATCTATCTCTATCTGTCTCTATCTATATCTGTCTCTGTCTCTCTCTCTGTCTCTATCTACCTATATCTGTCTCTATCTACCTATATCTGTCTCTATCTACCTATATCTGTCTCTATCTACCTATATCTGTCTATCTACCTATATCTCTATCTACCATATCTCTATCTACCTATATCTCTATCTACCTATCTACCTATAATCTACCTACCTATCTACCTACCTATCTACCTATCTACCTATCTATATATATATATATTATATATATATATATATATATATATATATATATATATATATTATATATAAATATATATATATATTATATTATATAATATATATATAAAATATATATATATATATATAATAAATATATAAATATATATATAAATATATATATATATATATATATACACAAATATTTGTACATAATTTTATAGACATCTATAAGGAGCGCACTACGCCAGTTCACGAAGGTGGCCAATTCGATAAATTGAACACCAGCTTTAAAATTGCTTTTAAAAGATTATAAAGAAATAAATCATCCATTAAAAAGTTTAGAAACTGTACTATATTACTTTAAATCATGTATTACACACTCATAATCACTATCAGTGTTTTAGACAGTGGAGTGCGGTCCATATGTGCGGGGTGATCACTGCACACCCTGGCAAAATTATGAGGGACAATTTTCTGCACCTATGTCTACCTATCTTTATATGGTATATAATAAATATTATTTATAATGTATTCAAATGTTGATTTGTTTACTTGTATTCCCATAGTGCGTGCGGTACTAGGTGCTGCACCACGTATCGAGCAAACGAACATAGGATGTTCTGATGTGTACGCACTGCGCACTAAATTGAAAATTCCTCTTTAAATGTATGGGCTACTATAGAAGAACAGCATACTATGGCACTGAGATAAGTGCAGCTATTTTTCCTGCACTTGGCATTCAGAATCATCCAAAGGTACGGTTTATTAAGCTTTGTATTCGAGTGGGAACTTACGTGCTAAAGCACTTTTGGTTTTTTAACAGATTAACTGGCCATACGATTTTGCAGACGTTTAATGTTTAAATTTATATATTGTAAGATTTTGTTTTCTTGGATATATAAAAGAAGTATTTCAGCAATATAAAGTGAAATGTTTTAGTGTGGTAAATTAATTTCGGTGATGTATTATTCTATTTATTGAAACAATTAGCTGAAAAACATTGTTGTTTTGTTTTAAAGAAACGAATTTTAACAGAACAGTCCAAATTTTACTATTCCTTGCGTCTTACAGACAGTATATAAGTTATATCTGTAACATCATATCCCTGGTCTTGTTTTTAAAAACTCAAGATCTTTTTCGCAGAATATATGATTTCCAAATGTTAAAAAACAATATAATTAATCCACTGACCGAAAAAGAAACAGTTCGCTCTATTGTGCCAGGGTGCAGTGAAATCCTCTGCGCGTGGAATAGACGTTCGGTTTGTCGGCACCAATAAGCATCCGGATGAGGCACCGCAGCGGCGGGCACCATGTGGTGCTACTTTTGCTGAACATAGAAGTTTTTCGTGGAAGCCCGAAGCGTTGCTTTTTCGACACCGAAATGACACCATACAATAAAAGACATGATTTTTGCTTCAGTGCTAGTAGAAATCTCATTAGTTTAGCTATTTTTATAGTTATAACTCGACTAGTAGATAAATATTTTATTGTAATCTTTATATTTATAATAAATAACCCGTTTCAGAATGGAGAACTCGTCTCAATAATTAAAGATTTATTGGAAAATCCGTGTTCTCTGCACACCCTGCTTGAAAATCTAACGCACGCCCCTGGTTTTAGAGTAAACCTCTAAACCAGGGAGCATAATTTAAGAATTATTAGAATACTTAACAGATGTTCTACAATCTCAATGTAATAACCACGTGCATTTGACCTATAAGCGAATAAACCAGACGCTGATCTGACATATGAAAATACTGCTGCAGCTGAACTTCATTCCAATACGGCACTTTCGTATGTCACAAAGAGAAAAGAAACACCTGCAGCTGTTATCCGAAAGTAGCGGCAGAAAAGTAACAGACGGAACTATTATTCATTAAGCACCAACCAGAGTTCATGTTAGTAATTACCAGACAGGATAGAGAAAAATTAAAAACTGATCACTCAAAACTGTTTTGCGTATTCTTTTAACAGTAATAGTAAAGTTGCACCGATTTATACATATACAGGCTTGCAACTGCTGAGGCACTTTCAAAAAGGTGAGAAAAGTGACAAATAATACAGAATAAGTGACTAAAAAGTGACTAAATATTGAAAAAATAAAAGCGATTTTTTTCTCCTCTTGATTACAGATGCTATTATTAAGATTTTTCTATTTATTTTAATTCTAAATTAAATGACTCATGCAAGACATGATTTTAAAGTCAAATGCAAAAATGGTTAAGAATTTTGTTTAACACAACTCAACATTGCTTTTTATTCAAGAAAATCAATAAATTAGATTTGAATACGTACAATACATTAATTTTATAATCACAATTTTCTGCATATATTAATGTTTTGAAATATGTATATAGCTAGATTAGAGTATCTAAACAAAAATTGTGAAGTAAAAGAAAAATGTGTGCTTTGACGTAAATTACTTTAATGTATTAAATGTACATTTCAGTACAAATGTAAATTTCAGGAACTTCTTTAGGACTTTTTAAAATCACTAAATTCTGGAATCCATATGACTAATTACATTTTAATAAGAAAAATAAGATTAGGGCATCACATTTTTGGTCTTTTATTAAAATATTTTGTTATTAATTCAGATTTTCTTTTTTCAACAGACTTTTGCTGTGATAAACCAAGAAAAAAGTGACTAATAGTTACTGTTTCCTTAAAAAAAGTGGCTAAAAGTGATCAATTGTAAAAAAAAGTGACGGAATTGCAACCCTGATATACAACATACAATAGCATATTTAACAGATCTGTCGCTCCTGAGGTTTGGCTGCTAGTGTGCACGCTTGGTAGCCTCGGCCCAGTATGTATGCATTTATAAGGATTTCACTCAGCAGGCCACACCTCAACTTTTGACAATTCTGGCTTTTGTTTCAAGCGGAAGGAGAGTTTATTGTTTGTCCATTGACTGTTGTAAACATGAAAATGAATGGGAAGGGCATTATAGTAGTTCGTGACGTTGCGACAAATTGCCTTATATACCCTCACATACATACATAAAATACATATAGGTATATACACAGGGCGGGGCAAGTACGTTTGCAGAGATTGCGCGCACACTGGCGGCTAAATTTTTAGGGCTCGCGGTAGAATAAGTAACGTTTATACAGGGTATTTGCCAAAATAAAATTTTTCAAATCTATGACTTTTCATGACTTTCCCTGATTTAGCAGATCATTTTCCATGACTTTAAAAAGCTTTCGTTAAAGTATATATGAATAAAGCTTCTGATGTACATACAAATAAAATATATGCTTTTAGAAAAATTACAGGAATTTTATCATAAAAAACTATAAACTTACTTTATAAGTGTTAATAAACTCACATACATAAAAATAAATTGTTGTATCTACATACCTAAGTTTAATCATTAAGTTTAATCATATAGCATTTTTTCAATCAAAATGATTCCAATTTGAATTCAGGGTACTTTGGTATTATTCAGGTGACCATGAATAATAGCCATATATAACCCTATAATGTTTATATACAATATCCCTAGAGATAAGATTTTTGCACAAAATATAAGTTTAATTTTTATTAAAAAATAATTACTATTATATTAATAAAATTTTAATCTACAATTTAAGAAAAAACCAGAATAATATACATTTACCCACCCATTAAGCTTTCTTGCTTTGAGTTTCCTTGGTGAACAAATTTTACTTGGCAATAGGGTCAATAAGATAATACATAAATACCAAACTCAGTAACTTCAGCCAAATGACAAGTAAAAATAGAATTAAACAATTCAATGCATTTTTTTTAATCGGTAGTTTAGCGGATCCATGACTTTCCATGACTTTTACTCATTTTACTTGAAAAATCAAGACTTTCCATGACAAAATTAATCCATTGTCTAAATCCATGATTTTCCAGGTGCGCGGAAACCATGTTTATACTATTGAAGTATTCGTAGTAGAAGATTTTAATACACTTAAATATATAATATATAAAACTTTTTGCATACCTAGTAATTATATTGAGCAGTGTTGTTGGGTTAAAATTATGAATCTATTAGGAATCAGTACTTATAAGGGACACCCAAATACCATTTTGCATGCACGCGGTTAATGAGGAATTTGCACATGTGGGGGATTCAGACAACTTAGTATATTTCTGATAATTCCAGACTTTCTTGCGCACTATTTCCGATTTTGTTTTTGCAATTTCTTGAAATTTTCTAGCTATCAAAATTTATTTTTATTTAAACCTGAAGGTCTATAATAAGCTTTAGTTATTTTATAGACACGTTAATATTTGGATATAAAATTAAATATTTTATATTTTCTTGATCAGGGGGGAGCAATGAGGAATTTGCACATGTGGGGGATTCGAACAACTTAGTGTTTTTTCTGATAATTTCAGACTCGTAGATTCCAAAAATGTTCTCAAAAATGTAAAAAACTGGGTCCATCATTTAAAAAATTAATTTTAAAGTTAAGCGAAAATCACGTGACATCAAAACGCTCCGTGATTGGTTGTGATGTCATCGTTCATGCAGACCAATATTTTTGTATTGCTTTTAAGCGCGCACTATTTTCCGATTTTGTTTTTGCAAGTTCCTGAAATTTTCTAGCTATCAAAATTTATTTTTATTTAAACCTGAAGGTTTATTTTATCGATCTAGATAGCTTAGTTATCTCAATTTGTCATAAATGTCTCTTCTACCTGGATTTACCAAAAGACAGACAACTTCCCGAAAATTGACAGCATGTCAATGTTTTCTTTCTTGGCAAAAAACCCGGATTTTATGGGAGCAGAAATACGAGGAATTAAAACCCAAAGGTGTGTAAAATCATTTATATTTTTTTCCAATTTTACTTAACATGTATTAATACTTTATTCATGCTAAACACAGCTCTTTTTCTTGTAAACACAAACAAGTCAAATAAATATACGTATACCATATACACACACATTTGTAGTAGCATCGTTTTTTATAAATAGAGACAGATGTAATATTAAAATAAAAATTAGAGGAGGTATTTATTGTGAGACCGGTCTCATTAGCCTTCGTGTTGCAAAAAGTAGACCGTAGCACTCCAAAACCAAACCAATTCTTAGATATTTTAAATATGATGAAAAGAAATTTAAAATCTTTAAACGGCTTTACTTAATTATTTATACATTTTTAAATAGCAATACAATTTTATTGCCTTTAATATTAATGTCAAATTAAAAAATGTATAAAATTTCTCAAATTAAATTTAATTTTTAAAGTAATATTATTAAGTATTTTAAAAATATTATACTTTTTTTTTCAAATTAGTCACCAATTTAATCGAAAAATATCACTGTGATTTGATACACAAGAAAGTATGCATCTCTGAAGAAAATATTTATAATACCTTGAAAATACATAACCTTCCCCTCCCCCGAGTTATTTATTAGATAATTATATGCTTTAGATATTTATATGTTTTTCGATATTTATATGCTTTATAAAATATTTATTGTACTTGAACTCTGTGATAATACTCGAAAATTAGCAGTTTTAAAAGTTAAATAGCAGTGGTTAATCAACAATCCTTTTAAAGGTATAGATATATTTTTATATACTTTAATTGTTCTAAATTAGTAATATTTAAACAAAGGCAAGCATTTACTTACCGAGAAAAGGTCTTCACAAACCCATAAAGATGATTTATACGATAATTTGGGGTTTAATTTCTCATCCCTTTTCATCGCAGTTGTCCAGATTTTACGTGTATGTGGGTCTTTCGGGACGCTGAAAAATATCTTCTCATTGCAATTAGTTGTTGTATTTTTACAGAGTGGCACAATACAATATTTAGAGTATGATTTTTTAATGCCAGACATAACAAAAAAATTTCTATTATATGCGATACTTTACACAAAAACAAATTTAAAAGTCGCCTTTTAACATGTAAACAGCATAGGCGCTCGGTGTCGACATGAACGATGACGTCACAAACTCGGCGGAGAAAAAGTATCGTTTTTGAGAGACGTTAAAGAGTCCGCTATAAAACCCATTAGAAATCACTCATTAGGCCCCCAAATGAAAGAAAAATAGCTACTGTCCTGCTTACTTTTTTGTCTTCTATCGTTTAAAATCAAAATTAGAAAACGTGAAAATTCCTCATTCTTAGATATTTTAAATTTGATGACAGGAAATTTAAAATCTTTAGAAGGCTTTACTTATTTATACATTTTTAAGTAGCAGTACAGTTTTATTGCATTTAATATTAATGTTAAATTAAAAAATGTATAAAGTTTCTGAAATTAAATTTAACTTTTAAAGTAATATTATTAAGTATTTTAAAAATATTATACTTTTTTCAAATTAATCTCCAATTTAATCGAAAAATATCACTGAATTGATACACTGAAGAAAGTATGCATCTCTGAAGAAAATATACATTGAAAATACATAATCTTCCCCTCCCCAGAGTTATTTGTTAGATAATTATACGCTTCAGATATTTATAAGCTTTATCAAACATTTATTGTACTTGAACAATGTGATAATACACGAAAATTAGCAGTTTTAAAAGTTAAATAGCTCTGGTTAATCAACAGTTCTTTTAAAGATAGATTTATTTTTATATACTTTAATTTTTTCTAAACTAGTAATATTTCAACAAAAGCAAGCATTTACTTATCGAAAAATGGTCTTCACAAACCCATAGAGATGATTTATATGATAATTTGGGGTTTAATTTCTCATCCCTTTTCATCGCATTAGTCCAGATTTTACGTGTATGTGGATCTTTAGGAACGCTGAAAAATATCTTCTCATTGCAATTAGTTGTATTTTTACGCAGTGGCACAATACAATATTTATAATATGATTTTTAATGCCAGACAAAGAAATTTCTATTATAAGCTATACTTTATACAGAAATAAATTTAAAAGTCGTAATTTGGCAAAAAAATAGGCAATGTATATGTATATGTATATGTATATATATATATGTATATATATATAAAAAAAAAAAATATACATTTGTCTATAAAAGAACTCCGGGGTTTTAAAATTCATATCTCACTAACTATAAAAGATAGCAAAACTTAGTCGATTTCTCTGAGAAGAGTAGCGCAAAAAGTTTTACTCATACCATGGAATGTTTGTATCAACTGTTGGCGGCGCTGGAATTTACTTGAAATGACGTCGCGAAATTTGAAATGATCGACTCCGCAACAAAAGGCTTAATGTGTTATTGCTCATAGAAACGAAGTCTGTAGTTACCGTACAAAGAAACTTTCGACGTAACTATGGTGTTAACCCGCCTTCTGACAAAACCATTCGTCAATGGTTCAGTGCATTTAAGGAAACAGGAAGGTTTTGAAGCAAAAGTTCGGATAGCCGAGTGTGTCTCAAGAGGTGGCATAGCTTCTGTGCATATCAAGAATCTTGTGTATGCAGAGAAAATTTGATGTCCAACATCTCAGGGAACGAATAGTCAATTGTGTGCAACCGTCCCCCCAGACATGCTCGCCAGGACATGGGAAGTGGTAGAATACCGTTTAGACTTCTGCCGTGCCACTAACGGGCTCATATAGAACTTTACTAAGTGTTAAAAAAAACTGAAAATGTAAGCTTGCCAGTCATGTATAAAACATGTATGTATTTTTTATTTCATTAAAATATTTTCTCAAAACCCCGGATTCTTTTATAGACATGTATATATTAAAGAAAAAAAGAAGATAATAAATACTTAAAGAAAACATAAAAAGATTATTACTTAAAAAAATATTATTTCTTTAAGTTCTTTCTTTAGGAGTAAAAGGAATGACTCCTAAAAAGTTTTTATTTAAGAAATCCTAATTTTTAAAATCAAATTGTAATTCTAAAAATTTAATTGCAAAATAGGTTTGAATGAAAGGAAGCTAAGCTATTCAAAAAAATAATATGAATAGCAATACCTAATTCTTTAAATTATTATCGCGATATATCAATAATTAAAAATCAATTTGTGATTGGTTTGGAGCACTAAGGTACGGATTTGACACGAGTGCTAATAGACCATACTGCTTAAAGTCGATTCCAAACGTTTACGAATGCCCATGTATAATTTACCCACGAACTGCAGTATAGAGCAGCGCTATGTCATTCGCCAATATGAATTAATATCGAGATAATTTAATTTCTGGTATCTTACAGTTAAAGTTTATTATCATAATTCATACGATTTTTATGTATATATACATGTTAGAAAATACTAGTTACTAAGGATTTAAAAGTAATTTAAATTTCATTTATGATTCAGACAGTTTTAAATAAATTTTTCTATACTTTTCCAAATGGACTTTGCTTACTCTGGCTGTAAATAATATTAAAAGAATAATTTGGTTGTAAAATAATATTGAAGTTTGTATCATTAATATCATTGAATAAATGATTATACGGCCTATAAATTTATTAATATTTAATGATTTGGAGTAGCTACTTATCTGCACGTATTTTTTAATGAGATACATTACTTTTATTTTGTATCTCAAATGAAGATGACCAGTGGTGTCCAATGCAGCTCAAGTACTGTTCTAATAGAAAGTAGATCCCAATATAATAGCAGCCTAAGTCCATTTTTTATTTATGAATTGACCTGGAATGGATAGAGGCATCCATATTAGATTCTTGATGACTTAAGGTTAGCAAAATTCAAAGCGAGTAGTTTTTATTCTAAAATATCGATCCTATTTATCAAATTTATCAAATGATAGCTAAAAATACCATTTTCTCTAGCATTATGACGTCATTCCTTTAACCATCTCATTTAATCATTTCTTATTTTAAATTTAACTATCGTCTGCATTATTCTCGTATGTTTTATCATTGAACTTAGATATTACTTAAATAATTTTATATTTGGCTTAAATAATAGATTAGTTACATATGTGATAATCTGAAATTTAATCATCGATTATTTTTTGGTGCAATGAAAATTTTATAACGGTTTTAAACAAAATTCTATCTATCCAGGATGTATAGTTTTTTGTGGTTTAAGCGCTACATTACTGTTTTACATAGTAAAAAAATACAGTTTAAAGCCGATAATTTTAATGATGTTACACTCAAAAGATAAATCATGAAAATTCGTTAAAAATTCAATATATGATTTTAAAGGACCAAAATATTTTCAAATGTAATTAGCAAAATTTATGATTCACTAGTCCAGCATAAGAAATGTGTTGCATAAAAATATTGAAATAATTTATTAAAAAAAATTAGACCTGAAAAAGATTTTTTTTATACTAAGTTTTTCTTCATTTATTAGAAATTCATTAAACTTTTTAGGAATAAATTTTTTAAGTGCAATTCTCTATGATATTATAAAAATAAATCTAAAAATGTAAGAACAATAACTAATTTCTTCTACGTTTAAAGAAAAAATTCTCCGAACTAGACAAATTAAAAAAAAGAAAATCTGACTTTTATTATAGTTACATTTTTTGTTTATGACAAATCTATTTTATACAAACAAAAAATATACGTAAAATAAGATTATTCATTCAGAACTGAACATAAAAGTTATTTTTGGTAACAAAAATAATTGAACAAATATTTTCCCTTTTTAGCTTTAACGAAAAGTTTGAAGTGTTCTAAGTACAAAAATGAATACATACGTTGAGTTAAAGTATAAATAATCGTCTGATATGCAAAATACGTACATATTACGCAATTTGTACGTTCAAATATATTTAAAGCTTCAAAATAATGTTTTTTGTACTTAAGTTAATTTGACTAAGTCTGGCCGCTACACCAGACATTTTTATTTAACTACTATATAACATTCAGTGTTCGTCACATACATTATCTCAAAAATGGAAAATGATATATTTTTTTGTTATTTTACAGAGATCTTAATGTCTATACAGACATGGGAAAATAACAGAAATTTTAAAAAATATTTTATTAATTGTAAATCAGTTTTAGAAATCTTTTCAGTTTTATTTTATTGCAAGCTTTAAATATATCAACGACTCGGATATAAAGGTGTAACACATACTATATTATAATTATTTTACAAGCATACTAAAAATACACTAAATAATCTCATTTATTAAATGAAATTTTTTTAGTTAAATTTATGAAATATATTTTTCGTTTGTCAAATTTAACATGTAATATAAACGTAACACATATCACTTAAAAAAAGGATATTTTACAAGTGTATAAAAAAAATCAGCTATGAAATATTTTTTTTTAAACTTAGAATTTTTTATTTTTTGTTTTTACTAGCTTAAATATAGCAGTTGATATAAAGGTAACACATATTAGATATAGTTTGTACAAGTATATAAAATACAGCAATGAAATGGTTTTTTCTTAACCCTTAATTTGCTAATTCTCTACACGGACATGTATATTATAATTATATAACATAATTTTAGTGTTACAGAGGATATATCTCAAAAATAATTATATATATATTTTTTGTTTATTTTACAGAGATCCTAATTTCTATACGACAAAAAATAACAGAAATAAAAAAATATTGAAATAACATCTTGCCATTAAGGGATAAAGACGTAACAGAGTAAAATTCAATCATATATAGTTTCTGTTAAATGAACACACAAATTCTGATACAAAAATTTTAGTAAGGAAGTAAATTCCATGTGCTTAACAATACTGCCACTAAAATGATATTACCATCCTCAGAGCCACATTACAAAACAGGGTTTTAATGGTTTAAATTTTCGTTATATTTACTACGAAAATAAACGAGCATATTTCCTGTTTAGGAAGCGTTTTTTTACCGATGCTCTGGAGCGTCAGTGCACACAGACTCAAATTCGAGTGCCACTGACGCTCAGCGCGTGATGAAAATACAGAAATTACTGGTATATTGCATAAAATAGCAGTTTAAAAGGAATAAACGGAATACCGTTCATATATACGTCATATATATTCATTATTCCATTTATGAACAATACTGAAAACATTTACAAATAAGCACAATATACAGATATTCATTGTTGAATTACTTCTATTTCTAGATGTTTGCAAAATAATTAAACATAATAATGCAAAATTACTATCAATTCTAAATATTAATTAATGTAGCAAAGTATATATAACACATAAACAATTGTAAAAAAAATAATGCAAACAAAAATTTTGAAAACCAACCACAAAAAATTAAAAAATAATGCTTCACTAACGTGCCGAAACAACCTCGCCGTTCAATTTCCAAATCACACTAACACAGAGCATATAACTTATCAAAGTCCATCGCCGCGTTAGTGCGTCGTCGGCATACCAATGCCGCTCTGACGCGAGTGCGTCGGTGGCAACGAACGTGTTAAAGGAAGCAAATATTATACATATTTTGTATAAGTATAATTTATATTTTGACGAAAGATTTTAACCCATTACGAAAAAATTCTATAAAGATAATACCTGATATTACAATTTATATAAAACCAAATAACTTGTCAAATTATTCTCTGCCGATTAAGATGTCCAAATACAGTAGACGCTGCTTGGGATGTTTTCACGTTGGTTCAATTCTATTTCAATAATTATAACCGGTTTATTATATTTAACGAAAAATATAGTGAATTAGGAAAGGGCAGCATGTAGGCATGGAGAAGACGATTTCAGTAGAAAACACATAACACATTGTATGTGGGACACATACTAGTACGTTTTCTGACGATTGAAACTTGAGCGCGGGTCACGTACTAGTACGGGTTAGTGTAACAACATGGTTTGTTTGTGGGTACAAAAATAAGGGTATATACAGGAAAACGAAGCCGAATGTTCTTGTCTACTACATAGATTCTGGAAAAATTTAGACAAATAAAAACTAGTTTTTACATCAGTCGATGCGGAACCACAGAACGGGGAAAAATTAAAACTATATACTACTATTTCTATTTAATTTTTCATATTTACGATGCTATTATAAATTTATTCACTAAAAAAATATATATTTGTTTACAAGTATATACGTTATATTTGTTACCTGTAATATATCTATATATGTCATATATATATATATATATATATATATATATATATATATATACATGTATGTCGTATATATATGTCGTGTGTATATATATATATATATATATGTCGTGTATATATATATGTCGTGTATATATATATATGTCGTATATATATATACGACATATATATATATGTCGTGTGTATATATATGTCGTATATATATGTCGTGTATATATATATGTCGTGTATATATATATGTATATATATATATATGTATATATATATGTCGTATATATATATATATGTCGTATATATATATGTATATATATATATATATGTATATATATATATATGTCGTGTATATATATATATATTATATATATATATATATATATGTCGTATATATATATATATGTATATATATATGTATATATATATATATGTCGTATATATATATGTATATATATATATATGTATATATATATGTCGTATATATATATGTATATATATATATATATGTATATATATATATATATATGTCGTATATATATATATATGTATATATATATTGTATATATGTATATATATATTATATATATGTCGTATATATATATATGTCGTATATATATATGTCGTATATATTATATATATGTATATATATATATTGTATATATGTATATATATTATATATATGTCGTATATATAAATATATGTGTCGTATATATATATATATGTCGTATATATTATATATATGTATATATATATATTGTATATATGTATATATATATATATATATATGTATTTTTATATCTTATATACGTATTTATTTGTCCATATATTTGTTTATACATTTCAATATAAAATACGAAAAGTTAGTTAAAAATTAAATAATTTTCGACCTATTGAGATTTAACTGAATAACTAAATTGAAGCTCAAAACGCCCGGTCCCGGTACAATTCCTCTGCGAAATGTACCCGCACACAATGTGTTAACATAATAAAATTGGTTTGGTTTGATTTAGAGCGCTACTGTCTACTGTTTTGATCAAGGGGGCTAAGACCTTGACCTACTGCTTAAAACCGATTCCGAACGGCTGCGAACAGCCATGCCAGATACAGGATTCAAACCGCGAACTCTGATACCGAAGAACAGCACTCTACCATTCGGTCATCGTACGGCACATAAATGCATTAAATAATTGAAATGAATCGGCAAAATAGTACATACGTGTCAAGGAACGAAGAAATGAACAATATTTTTGTCTGATCTACTAACCTACCTAACTATTTACTATTATTACTATTACTAAACCAATTTTTATAATTAGTTTATATTATGCGTTACGTATAAGAATTGAGAAAGTATGTATTGGTGTAAAAACTGTCTTCTAGCATTGGTGGGCATAGGAATGAGTACATAGATCTCGGACCTTTTTGGCTTGTCCTTCAGTCACATTAAGCCAGGATACTCGAGAGTATACGTACATCATACCACTTATAGGCAGGGTATGCCAAAGTGGACCCAGCCCAAAAAAATCCACCCAGATTTTTTCGGGTGGGCCCATTTGAAAAAACCCACTGTTTTGTAAAGTTTTTTTTATATTTAAATATAGTAATAAATTGTAAATTATGTAAGATTATAAACAATTACTGTTATTACCAGACCAGGCCCTAATTTTCATGACATTGTACTTTTAGAACAATTTTGGGTACAGATGCATTAGAGACACTTTTTTTGTCGCCAAATTCGGCGATTTTATGGGGCGATGAGTGAGCTGGTGTGTTTGCCCTGACTTTGGTGGAGGGGTATGGCAGCTCTAATCTGTTCTTGCAACCCATTGGTGCACGTGATTTCTGACCTTAGTACCCGGCACTATTCGAGATATTTGCATCTTAGCTGCTCTTTTGGTTTACAGTCGCTTAGATCAGGTTATATTTTTTTTTTTTTGTACTTATTTTCTAAGATTTAGTACTTTTTTTTTTTTTTTTCTTATCATTTTCTCGGAAATAGCAATTTAGTTATGGTAGGTGTAGTTATTTCGGTTCTTACTATTTTTGAAATTTTTAAAAAGTATCAGGATATTCTAAATCAAACAAGATGCTTTGGTTTGGAACATTTTGTTTTTGTTCTCATTTTCTGGGATTTAGTTAATTTAGTTAGGGTGGGTGAAGTTATTTAAGTTCTTACTAGTTTTGAAATTGTTGAAAAATATCAGGATATTCTTAGGTGTGAGGTGGGTTTTGCATTTCATTCTAAAGGCCACGTGTGTGAGGACAATGGTATTCCAAATCTGAGGGAATTTTTTTTATTTGGTAAGTGAAAAAGAATTATTTCAGATTTCTTAAAGGAGTTGGGAGTGTTGAAGAATGTTTATGGCACTACCCTTTCCAACTTACATCCGTTATTAAATTTATTATACATTTCTTTTATTACAAGGGGGGGACCCCCTCCTCACATGTTAGATATTTTATTATATTAGTGCTTATTAAAATGCTATATATTGTGGCTATTATGTTGATATATATCATAAATAATATGTTATTTATTTTTTAAATAACGTAAAATATTATAATTGTTATGCTAATATTTTAATAATGCTTTAAACTGTTAATCTTTTATAGTTTTGTTAATGTTGTGTTTCAAATATGCCATGTGACCGCCGCCATATTTTTTTTTTTTTTTTTGGGGGGGGGGGGGGAATCTTTCAGAAAACGAGCCAATTTTGCACTTTTAGATAATTTCTTAAATGGGTGTTTAGTGTTTTCTTATTTCTATTCTGTTTTAAACTGCTAAATTAAGAAAGCCCGTTTTCATTCAGTAATATCTCATATTTTTTTTATATTTTTTACGTTATAAAATAGATGAAGTTATTAAGGATTCAATTTTTCAAACAAATGTTTTATATATTGATAAGTTATATTTAATAATGTATGTAATAACTAAGTATAACAGTTTAATAACTTATGAAAAATTAATTGTAGTTGCATCCCCTATATAATAATAGCCTAAGTTGTCTGTCCGCGAATTTATGAAGCGGTTGTACCTGGAATGAATACTGGCATCCATATTAGATTTTTATGAATTAGGGTTAGCAAAATTCAGAGCGAGTTCGAAATCCACCCCATCCCCCCTTTCCGAGCGTTTAATGCTATTATTCCAAATATTATTCTCCCTCTTATTCTATACTAAATTCCTTCTTGATATGAATTTAGTATAGAATAAGAGGCAGCAGCGAGGGCCGAGATAATATTTAAACTGTACTGTGTTTACTCGACCCTCATATATTCTAATTAGTTCCCTCCTCGGGTGTAGGCCTAGCACGTTCGGTAGTGGGTCTGCCCGTTCGATCAGCGTACTTATCGGGTTGACGGTTCTGTCCCCGAC
>JAGEOH010001366.1:0-22279 GCA_032207245.1 Pardosa pseudoannulata
TAGGTTCCGGTCTCATTACCTTTCTTGTAGCAAAATAGTAGATTGGAGCACTCCAAACCAAGTATGTAAAAAGACTTAACAAAGCAATAAACAATTTTATGAGAATCACAAACTAAAATAGTCATCAAATATTTTTTTTAAAAATTAAGTATAGTATATGAATGATGATGAATTCTCAAGTATTTTATCTTATTTGGACAATCCAAATTCCAGGAAGCTAAGCCAGAGCCTTATTCCTTCGGCTTCGATACCAAGGACGAGTATGGCTCCACTTTGACCCGCAAAGAAGAAGGCGATGAGCTCGGAAACAAACGAGGCTCCTACAGCTACGTCGATCCCTACGGCATCTACAGGCAGGTAGACTACGTCGCCGACGAGAAAGGATTCCGTGCCGTCGTCAAGACCAACGAGCCCGGTACCGACAGCCAGAACCCCGCCGACACAGAAATCCTCTCCGAAGCTGCCCCAGTCAAGTACGACGCCCCTGCCTCCTACGCCAGGCCTGCTCCCGTCTACGCCACTCCCTCCCCAGCCCCAGTCGCTCCAGCTGCACCTTTAGCACCCCTGGCTCCAGCCGCACCACTTGCTCCAGGTTACGGTGAGCAAGCCCCATCAGTCTACGCCTCCGCCCCAGCAGTCTACTCTCCAGCACCCCAAGTCTATTCTCCAGCCCCATCCGTGTACGATGCCCCAGCTCCATCTGTATACGACTCCCAGTCTCCATCCGTATACGACTCCCAGTCTCCATCCGTGTACGACTCACAGTCTCCATCCGTGTACTCCGCTCCAGCAGGTTACGGCGCCGCCCCCGTTTACGAGCAGCTCTCCCCCCAGTCTTACGCAGGTCCATCATACGAACAGCTCGTCGACAAGGCAAGCCAGAACACCGAATCCCGCAAACAATACGAGTAAAGAAGAGCGACAAGGTCCAAGCTATTCCTCCAAACTAAAGCAGCGACTTGCGAGTTATTTATTTCTATTTAAAAATGCGCCTGTTTCATTGTGTCTCATGGGCTTAGTTTCAGATTATGATGCCACATCTTGACTGAAATTTTGCTGTTGTAGTGAATGTTTAGCGAATAAAACCAAATCTCCTTCACCTTTATTTTCATTTTATATTTCTTTTCAAAAAATATACATTTTTTTAAAAACTATTTTCTATACCAGGGGTGACCAAACGATGGCCTTCAATAGAATTAATAAAATTTATAATTGAATTAAAAATCGCACTGGCTATAGTAAATATAATGCTATTTGATTTCTTGATTCATTATTATTGCTATAATTATTTATGCAGTTATAAAGGTTTAACTGTTTTATTTTTAGTTCTTTAGTAACAATAAAAAGAGCTTTATAATTTATTGTCTTAAATTTAACCTTATATATATGTCACAGAAATACAGAAGAATGAAAACATAATCTAAAACTTCAAAAAATTAACCAGATGTCAAATGACTGTAAATAAACGATATATGTAGTAAATATGAATTTCATTATTAATAGAATAGTGCTTATTTATAAATTTTTTTTTTTAATTTTATTAATTTAAATCACTAATTCAGCCGAAATATACTATTCCTAATTTTCTATGAATGGTTTAAAAACCATGATAACACAAAATTATAATACATAGATTTCAAACAATTAATACATTTTGTTAAAGCAAACATACAGCTATCACTGGTGTGTATAACTCATAGATGAATAATATAGCCAAATATGAGTTAATTAAACTAATGCAGGAAAAGTTTATCAAATATTATCTTATTAAGTTATGTAGGCCAATATAAACAGAATATATTCAAATTGATAAAATAAGCATATTTATCAAAATACCATTCATAAGTATATGCGCAAGAGCAGCATAATCAATTCGAATGTAGATATATAATCAAAGAAATAAGGAAAACTATATATATATATATATATATATATATATATATATATATTATATATATATATATATATATATATATATATATATATATGTGTGTGTGTGTGTGTGTGTGTGTGTGTGTGTGTATATAGATAGATAGATATATACACATACATACACATACATATATGCATACACATATATATATATACACACATACACACATATATATATATACATACACATATATATACATATACATATATATACATATGTATATATACATACATATATATACACATACATATATATACATATATATAGATATACACATACATATATATATACACATATATATATATATATGTGTGTGTGTGTGTGTGTAATTTTCTTTATTTCCATGATTCTATATCTGAATTCGAATTGATTATGCTACACTTGAGCATATAATTATGAATGCTATTTTGATAAATATAGCGTATATTTTATGAATTTGAATTTAATATATATATATATATACATACACATATTATATACACATATATATATATATATATATATATATATATATATATATATATATATATGTGTGTGTGTGTGTGTGTGTGTGTGTGTGTAATTTTCCTAATTTCCATGATTCTATATCTGCATTTGAATTGATTATGCTACACTTGTACATATAATTATGAATGATATTTTAATAAATATAGCATATATTTTATGACTTTGAATTTAATATATATATATATATATATATATATATATATATATGTGTGTGTGTGTGTGTGTGTGTGTGTGTGTGTGTATGTGTGTGTGTGTGTGTATGCACAGTGAGGCCATATGTATTAGAATATATTCCTAATACAGCCAGCTAAACATTTTGGGTTGGGGCAAGCTTGCCCTGTACAACAGTAATATAGTGTTCACTACAAATTCTATCAAAGTATAAAAGAGAAAGTGATTCCTGTACAAACGGATAATTCCTATACTTCGACAGTGCAGTGAAAAAAAAAAACTAGTGTCGTGACTAATAACGATCTGCAAAACGAGTTAAATAATTTTTATAAATTTAACTATTCTCTGTTGTAAATAGTACGGAAATAGTCTTAAAGTGCGGCTCTAGAGTTACCTTATTAATAAATTGTGTAAAAGTTTTTTTTTATTTTTTTTTTTATTTATTTTTTATTTTTTTTTTTTTTTTTTAGAAATCAATGAAAAATTTAATGTCTTCTAAACAAATGCTAATATGAAGGATAATTTATAATTCTGGAAAGAAGCGGAATACTAATTCGCATTCCTCGAAAGTTTGCTAATTAACGATAATCATGTCCAGGCTTTTTAAAAATATATCCCAGTAAAATAGTACAAATAAATTATGCGTTAAAATGTTAATTACAAATCTCAGAAATTAAAACTTTCACGATTTTCTGACAAAATTCCGAAACCATGTCATTATTCATGTTTATCTATGTACTACAAGTTAAATGATTTAAAATTTTAACGTCATGTTTGTAAATTAGTATGCATTTTGCTTTTTTTTCTAGTTATGAATATGAATTTAAAGAGATTTCTGTGTTTTAACTATAGTTAAGTATTATTTTGAAGGAAACATCTATTTAAAAGTTACAGGTTTTGAATGTAAAATTAATATCCAAAAGATAAAAAAGGTTGGTAGTTAATAAAAATTATTAATTTCAACCATTTTTTTAACATGGAATAAAAAACTTGGGAATGTCTATGATTTGTTCTACATTTATGACTTCACATATTCAGAAAAATACATATACACCCAAATCGTACACATTTATTAAAAATTTACTAGTATTTTAATATTCTAATTTCTAAAATCTTTAATTTTGAAGGTGTTATTGGTTAGTTCATGTATAATACTACTAACTTAACTAATAATCTTGTTTTTAATAATGCACTTGCCAGTTAAGAATTCATCCCATGCAGCACCACGTATTTTGTTGGCCATTTTATTATTAGAGTATGTATACGGGACCAACATTACTCCATAGGGATAAGACAAACAAAGGGGTTAGCGATATTAAAAATTCAATTTTTTTTACCGACTTACACGTCCTATACACTTGTAGTTTTGATTGATTGGTTGGTGTAGTGTTCATTTAGAAGTTATTTGAATTCTCATGGAAGATAGTTGCCGATCCCTCGAGAGGTTAAACTTCTAAGAGTGGGTCTCGTAATTTAGAAACAGGCCAGGCAGAGGTCCTCCCAGCTTAGGCTGGTTCCACACACAGTGGATTTTTTACTGAGAGGAGAATTTACCATCGCCGATTAACGTAATCAACCAATCAACGTTGTTGATTTCGTTGAGCAGTGACGGTAAATTCTCCGCTCCTTAAAAAATCCGCTGTGTGTGCAACCAACCTTAGCCTGCCACCTCCAGATGCATCATTGGGCAACATGGAGGGCATTGCGACCATGAACCTCTCTTATGTGCCCCAGTCACCATTAATGAACAAGCTTTTGACCAACTCGAATATCGATCCCACAACCCTCCGGTTATAAGGCCTGCGCTTTTGTCGTCTGAGCTACGGTGGCACTAACTAGCAATCGAGATTTAAGGACATCTAAATTGTCTTCAGTAATATATACGGTACGAGAGGATAAGGGGGTATAGTGAAATATTAAATATTTCTAAAAATAATCGCGGTAGATAATTTTTATTTCTTATTAAGACTTCTACATCTAGAGTTATAAATTTCTCCAAACGTTTCTTGATTTTTTGGAGCCGAGACTTTCACTTTCCCATACTATGAGTTTCTTAAATTTGTAGCTTTCTGAAACTAAACAATCAATATTAATATCAGTCCTTTACATTCCTATGTACAAAAATATACAATAATATACAAAGAAGTTTTAACTAGATATTTAAGTAATTTCTTAAAAGTAGCTCAAACTTTACGATAATCGTTCTGCGAGCCTCTATCCTCTCTACATTGCGGGTTGCTTCAGGAATGGCAAATCTTGTTCGATTACTGTCCCAGTTAAATTACGGTTTATTATTTTCAGGTGTACAGTGTACCACTTGTTATATTTCTCAACACAATTTCTATACTCCTATAATCTACATAAAAAATGTTTAATTTTTAAAAAATTATCCTTTGTCACAATGCGAGAATCACTGCTCTAATATGCTTAAAGGGACATTTATTTAAAAATTCAGTTTTGGTAGAGTATAAAAGCCTTTCACCTTGTCACTTTTTTAGTCTGTTATATTTAGAAATTCAAACAGACTAAATCAATTGTGGAAACAATAGTGCCCATTGTTAGTGTCATTCTCAAAATATCATTCTCTCTTCTCGAAACATCAGTTTTATTGCATATTATCTTCATATTAAAATATAAGGAAATAAAACCCAAACTTTCTCTCTTTATAACTCTTCCCACTCTTGTACTTCCCCAAAAAAACGTTAGTGTCCCCTATAGTGACGTCAATGTGGAGGGGCCATCAGTCCCCCTTCTGTTCTGTTGTTGTTGTTGTTGCATATGCCACTTGGTCTAACCAAGCACACCGAACAATGGCCGATTGGTTAGGGTGCTGGCCTCCGGTACCGGAGTTCATGGGTTTGAATCCCACTATGGCATGGAATCGTTCGGAATCGGCATTAAGCTGTAGGTCCCGGTCTCATTAGCCCTCGTGTTGCAAAAAGTAGATCGTAGTACTCCAAACCAAACCAAACTAACCAAGCACGATTGTGCCTGAGGTTACTCGTATGAAGGCAAAGGGGTGAGCCTTTCGTTTTGACGAGCACCTCGAAGATGAAAGTACGACATTGCTCAAGTAGGTCCCCGTCATTTAGAAGCAGGGACCGAGCAGAAGACCCATTGGCTTGGACTGCCACCCCCAGAGGTATTGATTGAGAACTTGGGGGACATTGGAACCACGAATATATTTTACGTGCTCCAGTCCCGTTTCACGAATACGGCAGATTTTAAGCGGGCTCGGTCTCCGAACCCACAACTCTCCAGTCACGATAGCGTTGCCTTTGCCGACTAAGCTACCGCGGCTCTTTTTTTCCATTAAATGTCATAATGGCACTCATGCTCGTACGCTTTCCTGAATCCGACTTTTATTCAAACTTGTCTTTGAGATAAGGTTTATTTTTGTTATTTCCTGACAATTCAGCAGATTTCTGTAACAGTCTTTCAAGTGACATTAACTTTAACTTCAGATTTTTAAAAATTTGGAAATCTTTATATTTTTCAGTAGTAAAATATTAACTTACGAAAAATGCAATAATTTCTTTAAGAAATTCATGAGAAAAAAATGATTACAGAAAGCAGTATTATAATTTTGTTTTACACATATGAGAAAAAGTATATTTCATAATAGCAGTTAATCTGGAATTAGTGTAAGCATACTCTACAAACTTCATTTAGTAAAAATTATATTATAAAAAGTTTTAGCATAGTTTAGTCATTCCTGTCAATGATCAATATGCTGATAATTGATAGGGAATTTAGAAATTCATTGACAATATTCAACATATGATCAATATGCTGAATGAAAATGGCCAAATCGATACATATTAAATTTTATAGTAAAATCAAAATTTTGTGTTTATCCTAATCAATAGTCAATATATTTATAGGTTTTTTAGTGTTTAATTCTGATTTTTAAAGTAAACACTAAAATATTCTGATTTTTAAATTATACACGAAATTTATAATATTATAATATTACACGAAATATTATAATATAATAAATTTAGGCTGCAAAAAGGAACAGAACGGCCTAAATACATCAAAAATTACCAAAAGTAAATTCCTTTATTTCATCAATAATACCTATAAATTTATGGTTTGTTTGAATTTTAAGTAAGATTTTGAAAAATAAATTGTGTATAACTAAAAATGATAATTTTAATTCGTCCAATTTTGTCTCCCTTTTTAGCATATAGTTGGAATTTCGTGTTCTAGAACCAAATGTAATTTGTTTTTTAATTTGTGTAAATTTCATAAAATACATTTATTTTTAAATCTGCAAATGATTACTTCATTTATCACTATAAATATTAGCTTCGAAAGCAAATAGTATACTTCATGAAAATGTGAATAAGCCAAATGATTCGATTTCTTCTGGTATTATAAAACAATTTGCTTAAAAATGAAAATATCATACTGTGTTTATTTTATTTGATTACATATACAGTAAGAAAAACCTAAAACTTAATATTATTTTCAGTGAATATAAGTTAATAAAAATAATTTTAAAAAATACCTCTTGAGTGCCACTTAGTATGCGCATACTATAGGTTCAACATCTCTGCTTTAATCTGTGACTTCCTGAAACCAAACAAATCAAAATTAAAAGCAGCAACTTACGTCATTATGGGCAGAAGAATCTATTAATATGTAGAATACCTTTTTATTCAGATATCTAGATCATTTCTTAGCAATGATTAAAACTTTGACTCCCCTACATACATTGAAATTTTAGGAATAAATGTCAACGTAAGTCTAACACTCATAGCGCTGTAGTATTTGATTAGTTGGAATGAGCTTTTATTTTGAGTAGTTGACCTATCGCTATTTATTTACCCAGTTCATCATAATAAGTCTAGGCAGGCTGCTTTAAGATTCAATGCTCTCGGGCTGGATAAAGTTTATTTCAGGGAATAAAAGAAAGGAACAGAACATTAACAAAACAAAATGCTGCATTACAGTGGAACATTTCACTTCATTCCGTCTTTCAGTGGTAATTTATTTGTAAAATATGATCCCAAAACATCCCCTATATAATAATAGTCTAAGTTATCTGTCCGTCTGTCCTCGAATTTATGAAGCGGTTGGACCTGGAATGGATAGGAGCATCTATATTGGATCCTTGATGAGTTAGGGTTAGCAAAATTCAAAGCGAGTCTTCAAAACGTTCGAAATCCCCCCCCCTTTTCGAGCGTTTAATGCCTTTATTTCAAGCCCTATTTTACCCGGCTAAGAGCAGGCGATTAAATTTATCAATTTATCACATAATGAACAGGTTAAAAATAACATTCCTTTCTAGCATTATGACGTCATTTCTTTAACCATCTCATTTAATCATTTCTTATTTTAAATTATTTAAATACCGTCTGTATTGTTTTCATACGTTTTATCACTGAACTTAGTTATTACGTAAATAATTTTCTTATATATTTGGCTTAAATAATAGATTAGGTACATTTGTGATAATTTTAAATTTAATCATCGATTATCTTTTGTTGCAATGAAAATTTTATCGCCGGTAATAACAACAAGTTCGTTTCATAAAAGTCTAGGAGTCTGTTTCACGGACTAATAAATATCTAGCGTTTCTGTTATGTATCTTTGAAAATTAAGAAGTTTGTTCGTTAGTGTGTTTGTTTTTTACACATAACCACACGGTTTGACTAAATGAGTTCAATGAGATTCTAAACTGCATTCACAGTATTGGGAGAACTTAGAGGAGTATGAAGATAAACAAATTATTAACGGTGTACCAGATAATTCTCAGTCAAAAAACAACCATTTTTTTACCTGCCTCATAGAGTTCTTAACAATTCTGGAAAATTAAATCTTTTACTGATCCCGGACTGTATACAAGTCTAAAGGTTATTTTATATTAGGTGTTTCAATGGTCTCAGGTTTGTTTACTAAATGTTTATGAATGAGAGTTAGTAACATGTATCACAGATTGTATCAATTTTAATTTAACGTTAAAATATTAAAATTAAAAAATAAAGCAGTATTTAATAGCTGTAAGATCACTAAAAATTTTAAGCAACCTCGAATATAAAAAATCTGTTTGTTAAACAAGAAAAATATTAAAATCAATAACTGGTTTAAACGTTCTGGAAATAAAGGAAAAGAAAATACTATTTTTCTTTTAAGAAAATGTACATTCATAAAGTAGAAAATTTATCGTTGTTAGAATTGTCTTTACTTCTGACGATAGCTCTATTTTAAAAGTTCTGAACAAAGATTTAAGATTTTAGGTGGAATTGGACTTCTATTCTGAAATATGTAATATTGTTTTGGGACACTGAATTCTGCTTCATTCTTCAATGGCTGTAATTTGTAAAGCACTTAGTTAGAAGATACAATACGTTTTTCTCCTATTAAAATTACCAATATATTCCATTGATATTTTATGATACGGTGTAGTGCAAACAAATGTTTACTAATTAAGACAGATATTATTTACTTTTTTTTTTTATTATACGAATGTTCTTTTGAGTTAGTAATTTAATGAATCTCCAAATGGTTAGGAATTTTACACAAATTACAAAAATAACATCCCTTAATAAATGCATACATTCAGCTTGTTGAATACCACAATTTACCTGGTTCAGCTCTATCAGCCGTTGTATTTTATTAATACTGGAATGGTGCTTTTGCAGCCTACTTTTATCATCCACAAATTACGATAACTTGATCACACAAAAATGTATTTCCTACAAGCTGAGGAAGGAATAGAAACGCACTTCTTCAATATAGCACAGTTCCATCTACACTTAGACATCCAAATGGCTGTATCCTCCGTACAATAAAATTATTTTCTTTTAACCCTTTGACATACAATGACGTCTGGGAGACGTCATCCATCTCATGTGCCAAAGTAGACTGACGTTTCCGAGACGTCAATAGCTGTCTCCGACAGACGTCGTGCAGTATATTAAAATCATATTTTTTATACTGTTACTTATTTATTGTACATTAGCATCCTATATAAATCTCATTAAATGTTGTATAGCAATGCAAATTTCAAAATAAATCGTTTTCTTTCTCAACTTCCATAAAATTGTTCAGATGAACCAGAACTAAATAGTATTTTCTGGACACATCAGATTTTGTTTTCCTTGTATGTCAAGGGTTAATAGCGAGGGGCACTTACCTGTTAAGCAACACCATGAAATTTGTTGACTATTTTATTATGAGAGCACCCTCTAGGGGTCAGCATTACTCCTTAGAACAACATAAACAAAATGAGTATTAGTAATTTAGAAGCCGGTACCAAGCAAAATATCTCCATACTCGGACTGCCATCTCCAGAGATATCGTTTGAAAGCTTGGACATTGCGACCGCAAACCTATTTTATGTGCCATTAATGAGCACGTGGATCTTTGTCCGGCTCTAACCTCGATCACGCCATCCTCCGATTATGAGTTCGATGATTTTGCAGACTGAGCTACCTCGGCCCGCCACAGAAGATGGTCTCTACTGCATGGGGTTAAAAGAAAGTGGATTTTTACCTGAGGGGCTTTGGAGCTACCTGTGTGAAGATCTAGTAAGCACCTACACTTCTTTATGAATCGGTTTGGTCGAAAGCAGGACCGTTACTAAGGAAACAGACCGATGAGTAGTCTTAAAAAGCAGCCTCTGTAACACATCGGCCATGTTTACTTGTCAGCACTAAAATACACTAAATTTAGAATTGGAGGAGAAATTTTATGATTAGAATTGCCTTTCATTGCAAGGGCAATCCTAGTCATAAAATCCCTTCTCTGATAATTACCTGAAAGGCAATCCTAGTCATAAAATCCCTCCTCCAATAATTACCTGAAAGGCAATACTAATCATAAAATCTCTCCTCCAATAATTACCTGAAAGACAATCCTAATCATAAAATCCCTTCTCCAATTTCTACCACTTACCGAAATACCACAGAAGATTCATATGGGTGGCCTCTGGGGATCCCTCTAAGGCAAGCGCAAATAAATCTAAACTTACTGCTTTTCGAGTTAAAGGCTATAAGTCAGAGTCTTAAAAATTTATGATTTTGATCAATACTCATTGTGGACGGGAGATAGAGAAGATAATAAGTGAAAATATCTCAAAAATATTGAATGTTATCGAGATTAGTTACCTGTCCATCTGTCCTCGAATTTATGAAGCGGTTGGACTTGGAATGAATAGAAGTAATCCATATTGGATTCTTGATGAGTTAGGGTTAGTAATATTCAAAGCAAGCCTTTAAAACGTTCGAAATCTCAACTTCCCTCCTTTTCGAGCGTTTAATCCCATTTTTTTCAAGTCCTATTTTCCACGTTTAAGAGCAAGTTAAGTTAATCACGTAATACATAGGTAAAAATAACATTTTTTTTCTAGCATTATGACGTCATTCCTTTAACCATCTCATTTAATCATTTCTTATTTTAAATGATTTAAGTAGTGTCTTCATTATTTTCATACGTTTTATCGCTGAACTTAGATATTATTCAAATACTTTTCTTTTATATTTGGCATAAATAATAGATTAGGTACATATGTGATAATTTTAAATTTAACCCTGAAACAAAAGAATCTAGACTTTTGACATAGGTTACAGCTCCCTCTATAGGAAAAACAAAGAAAGAACTGAGTTCGAAGCTATACTGTTAAATTCCCGTCCCATTATGTTTTTATTTTTGTTTTGTGTATAAATGCTGATGTTTTGTCGAAGTAAATATTGTTAAATTAACCCTGGCCATCTTTATTTATCACAACCCTTAATTTGACAAGATGTTTTTTCAAATATTTTTTTAATTTCTGTTATTTTCTTATGTCTGTATAGACATTAGGATCTCTGTAAAATAAACACAAAAAATATATCATTTTTCATTTTTGAGATGTCCGCTGTGGGGAACACTTACAATTATGTTATATAGTAGTTATAAATATACATGTCCAGTGTAGCGGCTAGACTTAGCCAAATTAAGAGTTAATCATCGATTACTTTTTGTTGCAATGAATATTTTATTACTAGTATTAACAACAAATTAATTTCATAAAAGTCTATGAGTCTATTTCTTCACAGACTAATAAATATCTAGCCTTTAAGTTATATATCTTTGAAAACTAAGAAGTTTGTTCGTTTGTGTGTTTGTTTTTAATACATAGCCACATTGTTTTTCGAAATGAATTCAACGTGATTTAAAACTGCATTCACAGTATTGGGAGACTTTAGAGGAGTATGAAGATAAACAAATTATTGATCGTGTACCAGATAATTCGCAGCCAAAAAAACAAACCATTTTTTTTAACTGCCTCATAGGGTTCAATTCCAGAAAATTAAAAATTTTACTAATCCCGTCATATGACGGGCTATATGTAGATACAAAAAAATCTAAGAGTTTGGGAACGATGAACATGGAAAAAAGTAACATTAGTTCTGTGAGGATACATTCGTAGGCAAATCAATCGAATAATCATTGTGGTAAAAAATAATAACTGAGACAACTATTGATCGAGGTTCCACAGTACAGATGGATATAAAAAAGTCGAAAGCAAAAAAAAATGCCACTTAGATAGTATTTAAAGAAGGTATAGATTGATTATATAGGTATAGAAAGCATGTTTTTGTAAAATAATTCAAAAAAGAACTGGCATTTTAAGGACAGCTTACTTATTGGGCGAATTAAATTTGTGGAGGAAAAGAAACAAGATAATGAAGTTGTTTGGAACAGATAAAGAAACAAAACTAATAACTTACCATATGCTTACTTACAAATCCATAGAACAAAACCTTTATTAAATCTTAAGCACTTTTACGGGTTGATAATAAAATTCCTTTCAATATCTGCAGATAATAAATAGTTTTATAAGTATCAGTTTATCTGCTTTCTATAAGATGCATCTTAGACCGGCTAAAAGACATTCTACACCAGTCTAACTCCATACACAATTAAGAGTTCTTATCGACTTCATAAAAAGATTATCGGAAGCAATTCATTTGTATATGTTCCTCTTGCAATCTGCTCAAGTTCTGATTTAATGTTCAAATATTTAATTCTATTAGCAAAAAGTGTCGTAACATGGTATTTTTTTGCACTTTTAGTATTTTATGTTCAATTTTGTATTTGGAGAAGCTCTGTAAATGTTTCCCATTTTTTATTTTTCTGAATTTGACAACTTGATATACATTTAATAAAAATTTCAACTGTCAGAATGTCGACCTTTGAGCAACTTTTATTTATAATTCATCTAGGGTCCTATTTCTTACAAAACGAGTTTTGAAAATTTCATCAGTGAGCAATCAAGAACCCAAAAGTATGCATGCAGAAGGGACAAAAGTGGATCAAGTTCCTTTAATTCGTAATGGCCTTACCGCTTGAAATCTAGAAAAATCATCTTCAGTTTACATATCAGATCATATCAGAAGTAATCGATGCACATTTTACGCCAGAAAAGGCGCTTTTCTTGCCCAAAGGCTTGCCGCGTTATGTCAAGGTGAACTAAAAGTGAAAGCTGCAATAGAAACGTGGGATCGATTTAGTAAATTGATACATCATCGGAGATTCTTCCATTGTTTTAAATTATGCAGTTCATTTGTTTGTCTCTGCGAGTTGTGGAATCCCATATTAGAACTGCGAACTGAAATGAGGGCATCTGACTACTACTTAAACCTGACAGTTTCTCTGAGGTGAGCATGATTTTGACAGTTTTGACAGGCTGTGCAGTGGTGGGCTTCGACTGAAGAGCGTCCTCACAAGGATTAAAATGTTCTCCCAGGTAGTAAATGGCTCTTTACTCTTCCATACTGGAAAAATAATAAAATAGTGATAACTTGCGTAGATATTTTAAACCTTTTAATATATTCGTGTCTTTTAATTACAGGTAATTATTTCCTGCCTAATTACTCTCACAATTGGAAATCCAGTACCTTCAGAGCCTACTTACGAAAACATTCCTGATAAAGAACTTGTAAGTATATTAAACTAGAAATATTTCTATTTCATAATAAACTATAACTTTGAGCATGGAAATATTCATTAATATTATATTAGTAATTATATTGCTTAATATATATTAGTTTGTTAAAAGGATTAAAATCCATAACTTAAAAAATATGGATTATTTTAGATAAAACTTGAAACATAAATTTTCAATGAAAATTCATTTATTTTAAAAATATAAATTTCTAATATCGATTGCATGCTGTAATCAAGAACGTATAAATTTTTTTGTTAAAAATGATATTTTGCAAGTTACCATTTCTCTCTACAGAATTATAGTTTAAACCATTATATCTTCCAACAAACGTAGTATTACAGTTGAATAAACAAAGCTGAATACTAGCATTAAATTTGTGTGAATAAATTTCGACATAAAAAAAATTATACGATTATGAATCCAATCCATTGTTTGTTTAAAAAAAAGGTTTTAATTTTATAACTTGACACATCTCTAGCAGGAAACAAAGCTCCATCCGTACAGCTTCAGCTACGATGTTAAAGATGAATTCGGCACCACTATGACCCGCAAAGAAGATGGAGATGAATTGGGCAACAAGAGAGGTTCCTATGGTTACATCGATTCTTACGGCATCTCCAGACAAGTCGAATACGTCGCCGATGACAAAGGATTCCGCGCAGTCGTCAGGACCAACGAACCTGGCATACAGAGCCAGAATCCTGCAAATGTCGAGATCATTTCGGACGACGCGAAATACCAGGTACAACCCAACTTCGACATTGCATCTGGTTCTGCAGCCGAGCCCATTGACGACAGACCAGTGGCTGCTTATGGTCAACGAATAACAGATGCCAACGAAGCCTTACCTGTCCAAAGACAGCAACATTTTGTGCCCGTCTCCTCAGAGCCATCTTCTCAAGAAGTGAATCCAGTCTCTTTCAACTCCATTTCAAACGAGCAGGAAACGTCTCTTAACGAAGCTCAACACGTTTGAAATATAGATGCTCTCAACTAAATCAAACTGGAAAAAAAATTGCTTTATTTATTAATCTTCCTATTATGAGTTACTTCATTTATGCTCGGAAAATACTGAAAATGCTTCCATCTCACCACTTGTAGCGTATTTCTGGTTTATGTTTGTAATAAAAAAAACACTCTTGTAAATAAATTCAGGCTTTGAACAAAACTTTATCTTACTTTTATTTCTTACAAATTGCAAATCTCTTGAGGACAACTGAAAGTGTTTAGGAAATTCAGACGAATTCCTCTAACATTCTGGTGGCAATTACTTTAACATGAGATTTTGAAAATTAAAAATTGTTATACATATCAGTAGTAAAATATTAACTTCCTTAAAGAATGTAATACTTTTTTAAGCAATTTATTAAAAAAATGAATGCAGAAAGCAGTCTGGTGAATTTGTTTTATAATATATATCAGAAAAAGCAATTTTCGAAAATAACAGTCAATCTAGAATTTATGCAAGGTTATTCTACAAACTTCATTTTAGCAAACATTATATTATCAAAACTTTTAACATAGCTTAGTCATTCCAGTCAATTATTATATGATCAATATGCTGAATGTAAATGGCTAAATCAATACCTAATAAATTTTATTATAAAACCTAATTTTTTAGTGTTTGTCCAAATTGAAAAATCAACATATTTATGCTAAAGTTTTTTGAATGTTTTATATTAAATTTTGAAGGAAACCAGAAAATATTCCCTCTTGAATTTAGGCTGCGAAAAGAAACCCAGCGGCATAAATACATCAAAAATTGATTTTCAAAAATTACCAAAAAGGAAATTTATTTCATCAATAGTATCTATAAATTTATAGTTTGTTCTAATTTTGAGTTAGGTTTGGAAAGAAAGTTGTGAATGTATAAATATAAGTAAAAATAATTTCTTGATTAGTTAATTTTTTTACTCTCTCTTTCTCTTTTTTTTTTGCATACATCTTAAATTTGGTACTTTAGAACCAAATGTAATTTTTTTTCAATTTGTGTAAATTTCATAAGATACATTTATTTTTAAATTTACGACTGATAACTTCATTTATCACTCTAAATGTTTGCTTTGAAAGCAAATAGAATACATCATGAAGGTATGAATAAGAACAACGAATCCATTTCTTTAGCTATTATAAGACTATTTCCTGCAAATTAAAACACCATGTTGTGTATATTTTAATTTATTATAAGTTCAAAAAGAAAATCTTTAAATTTTTGTATATCCACAACACTCAAATTAAAAATATTTCCTCATACATGCAACATACATCCTACATGTAAAACAAATTTGTAAATTATTGAAAATTAACTAAATGAATTAAATTAAATGACATTAAAACTTTAGTTTTTAAAAAATTATAATGAAATTTTATAAGGCATTTTTTTAGTTTCATTTCGTTTAAATTGTTACTAAATGTAATAAAAAAATTAATTTTTTTTTTAAATTTTTAAAAATTTTTAATTATAATAACATTTTATGAGGAATTTTTTCCAGTTTCATTTAGTTTGAATAGTACTAAATGTAAATAGTTACTAAATGAACTAATTAATTCATTTAGTTCGTTTAGTCATTTTTAAAAAACTAAATATTGAAAAATAATGAAATTACATTAAAAATCATAACAATAAACATTTATTAGCAAAAATTTTCTTCAAATACAAATGTATGTATTTATAAATGTGTGAATTTATTTACACAAACTATATATATACATTGTCACGAAGATTCGAATGAACACACCGTTTAACGTAACAGAAGAATTTATTGAAGCTAAGTAGCAAGTCGCAACTTTACAAGACCGAGAAGTTGCCTACAACTAGTGGGTATCAGCTTTTATACCCGAACAGAACATTCGAGAAATAACTAATTTACATATTAAAGAAAGATCTAGAATATTCAAGAACATAAGGAAACAATAAACAATATTTTTAAATTAAAAATCCGTACTTTGGATAAACTGCCATGTCAAGCATCGAACCCGCAATCTCCGGGTCTGGATCGCGTGCTTTGACCATTCGGCCACTTAGCCAGTTGGCCAAGCCACTTTATGCGGCATTGCTCCCATCTCAAAAAGACAGCGTCTCGCTGCTATTTAGATCTGGAGCGTGTCACAGGTCCCTTGTAAATTTCTTTTGACCTCTCTTCCGGAAGGACGACACATGGATTACGTCCATCTTCACCTTCGGTCTGCTTCGTCGGATCATGGTACGGCTTCATACGTAAAACATGGACAACGTCTTTTGGTTTTCTTTTTCGGGAGGAAGGATCGAAATCTTGCACTTCATAGGTAACGTCGGATAGACGGCGCAACACTTGATAGGGACCGAAATACCTCCTTAAGAGCTTCTCTGAAAGACCGACCTTTCGGACCGGGGTATAAACCCATACGAGGTCTCCAGGACTATAAGACACCATTCGGTGCTTGGAGTCATAACGTCGACGGTCTTTATCTTGCGCTCTCAGAGTATGCGTTCGAGCCAACTGTCTCGACTCTTCTGCTCTGGAAATAGTCTTGGCTATGTAATCGTTAGTTGCATCATCAGGGCAGAATGGAAACATCGTGTCCAGAGTCGTTTCGGCTTCACGTCCATGAACTAGGTAGAACGGTGTGAATCCTGTTGTCTCCTGCTTAGCAGTGTTATAGGCGAACGTCACAAATGGTAGAATTTCGTCCCAGTTTTTTTGTTCGGTGTTAACATACATGGACAGCATATCGGCTAGAGTTTTGTTAAGGCGCTCCGTCAAACCATTTGTCTGGGGATGATAGGCCGTCGTCATGCGATGATCGATATTACACAATTCGACGAGAGCGGAAACAAGTCTGGATTGAAAAACGGCACCACGATCTGTAATAATGACTCGAGGAGCTCCATGTTTTAGAAGAATCTCTTCGAGCAGGAACTTGGCTACTTCTTCGGCTTCAGCAGTTGGTAAAGCTTTAGTTATTGCATAGCGGGTACAATAATCGGTGCATACTGCGATCCACTTATTACCATGGGCAGATTTAGGAAATCTCCCAAGCAGATCTATCCCAATTCGATGAAATGGTGCGACAGCAGGAGGGATAGAAACCAGGCGTCCAGGTGGTAGTTGTGTAACTGATTTTTTCCTTTGGCAATCTCGGCAGTGCATGACATATCTAACAACATTTCGGTACATTCCCGGCCAATAAAATCTTTTCCGGATCCTGTCGTACGTTTTCGCAAAGCCCAGATGCCCTGCGGTAGGCGCGTCGTGAAAATGTTTAAGTATGTCTGCACGTAGATGTTTTGGGAATGACGGGCAACCATGTCTTTCCAGCTGGATCAAAATTCTTTCTGCATAGGACTCCATCAATTAACTCAAATTGCCTTTCGGTGGATGATCCGATCTTCGGAAGGATCATTTTTGCTATGTCTGGATCTTTCTTCTGCTCGACAGCGAGGTCTATACTAGTAGTTACTGCTAAAAATTGATCTTGCGTCTCAGTCTCTTCGTCTACTGGATTCCTCGAGAGAGCGTCGGCATCGTTATGCTTCCTACCCGATTTGTATTTTACTGAAAAATTATGTTCTTGGAGTCGAAGAGCCCACCTTGCCAGTCGGCCTGAGGGATCCTTGAGATTCATAAGCCAGCACAATGAATGGTGATCTGTTACAACCGTAAAATGTCTTCCAAACAGGTATGGCCGGAATTTATTGATAGCCCATACGACAGCAAGGCATTCCCGTTCTGTAGTAGAATAATTTTTTTCGGCCTTTGTCAGGGTCCTAGAGGCGTAGGCTATGACCTTCTCGACTTCATTCTGAATTTGAATCAGAACTGCTCCAATACCATATCCGCTGGCGTCTGTATGAATTTCTGTAGGACATCTTTCGTCGAATATCCCCAATACTGGATCAGATGTAAGCGCTTTCTTCAGGTTGTCAAAAGCCTCTACCTCTTTAGAACCCCAATGAAATTTCGCATCGCCTTTCAACAGCACCTGAAGGGGCTCGGCAAGATAGCAAAAGCCTTTAATGAACCTTCTGAAGTAGGAGCAAAGCCCAAGAAAGCTTCGTACGTCATGTAAGTTCTGTGGAGTAGGGAAATTGGTCACGGCTTTCACTTTGTCAGGATCTGGACGGACACCGCTACTGGATACGAGATGGCCTAGAATTTTTACTTCTTGAGCAGCAAAAAGGCACTTCTTGGAGTTAAGTATGAGTCCAGCTTCTTGAATGCATTTCAGAACTGTCCTTAATCGGATAAGGTGGTCTTCGTAACTTTCTGAGAAAACTACTATGTCGTCCAAGTAACATAGGCACATAGTCCATTTAAGATGGCGTAGCAAATTATCCATCATTCTTTCAAAAGTTGCAGGTGCATTGCAAAGTCCAAACGGCATGACTTTAAATTCGTATAAACCCTTCTGGAGTAATAAAGGCAGTCTTTTCACGATCCGCTTCATCCACTTCTATCTGCCAGTAACCAGATCGGAGATCCATGGAAGAAAAGAACTTGGCGCCTTTTAAACAGTCTAGAGTATCGTCAATACGGGGCAGAGGATAAACATCCTTCTTCGTTATTCTATTCAGTTTGCGATAGTCCACGCAAAAACGCCAGCTACCATCTTTTTTTCTTATCAGTACCACAGGAGATGACCATGGACTCTCAGATGGCTGGACAATACCTTGGTCAAGCATTTTCTGAACCTCTTCTCTAATTATGCTTCTTTCAGTCGGTGAAACTCGGTAAGCCCTTTGGTAGATTGGAGCATGGTCACCCGTATTGATCCTGTGTTTCACATTTGTCTTTGCGGCTGTCGACCTGTTAGCTTTTGTAAAGATTCCCGGAAAGGCTTGTAGAAGCTCGACTAATTTGCGTTTTCTTTCGCTGCTCAACTCAGGGATATCATCTTGGTATAATCTATATTGGAATTCGTCGGGTCCTGTAGAGTACTAGTACTTTTTGTTGTTTCCGCAATCTCGCATATATGTCCTTCATCCAGTAGCTCAGCTTCGCCTACGTACATTCCTTTAGGAATGACTTGATCTTTAACTTGCATGTTGGCAATCCAAATTTCACTTCGTCCATTATGGTATAAGGATACCATAGATGGTATGGCAAGGTTTCTTTCGAGCAGCAAGTGTCTATTGCCGTCCACAATTACGCTTATGTTTCTTCCGACATCTAGTCCTGATACTGCTATTCTCGTCATTGAGCGTGGCTTAAGCCTGTAGTCCTTCGTGGCATACACCTTCCAAGCGTCTAGTGCTTTGGTTTCTTGGCCAGTATCTTCTAACAACAGTTCACTTCTGCCACAGTCTATCACAGCTTGAGAAGCTTCCAAAAAGTCCCAGCCGAGGATTACGTCGTGACTACAATGCTGTAGGACGATGAATTCAACAGGCAGCTCTCGTCTATTTATCACGACACGCAGAACACATTTTCCTAGTGGCCTAACAAAATTGCCATTTGCGACTTTCAGCATAGTGTTCTTGACGTCAGCGAACATAACTTTCTTTAAGTATCGACGAAACTTATCGGAGACGACAGAAAAGGAGGCTCCAGAATCTACTAGAGCACGGATCGGTTGATTATCTACTAGAACGTCGAGGTGGTTACCCGTCATCCTTGCGGCCGATGGAGGATTTTCATTACATGCGGCCTCACCTCCTCGAAAGGTCGCTGTGCTTAGTTTTCCTCGTTTCTACGGCTTGGAGATTGACCTGATCGACGATATGGCGACGGTGATCGGGAACGACGGGTTGGTGATCGGCCTCTAGTAGGACTAGGAAACGAACGGCGTTCGAAGCTTGGTCGGCGAAACTCATCTTCAATGTCATCGAAGTTCTGTCGGCGGGCTCGATAATCGTCAAAAACGGCCTTCCTCTCACGGCAATAGCGTACGACGTGTCCAGGGCGTCCACAGTGGAAACACACTGGCCTGTTGTCGGTCGTTCTCCATAGGTCCGTTTTCCTGGGCTGGGGTACTGATCTCTGGACAGGACTTCTGGCTTTCCTCGTTACAGCGGCTGCATACGTGGGACGTCGTTGGGCTTCTGCAGACTTTGCGACCACTGGCGCCAAAGCTTTTTCGACTTCGTCTTGGATGACGGTCTGTAGCGGCTGGGAATAGGGGTCCGGCAACTCGTCTACTTGATTTACTACTCGATTAATCTCTTCGCGTACAATTCTACGGATAAGAGATACTAAATCGGTCTCATCCTCCATGGCTGCAACTGGTACGACGTTTGGTAGTCGCTCAAATTTTCGGCCAATTCTTTTTTGCCTCATGTCTTCAATGTAGTTACACCACTTGATGAAGTCAGCCGTAGTCTTCACATCTTTCATTAGGAGCACTTGGTACATATCTTCGGCAACGCCTTTCATTAAGTGAGACACTTTCTCGTCGTCGGACATTGAAGGATTGACTTCTTGACAAATCCCTAATACACTCTGAATGTAGGACTGCGTACTCTCTCCGGCCCTTTGAGCCCTACATTTCAGTTGCTCTTCGGCCTTTTTAGTGTACCTGTGGCGATCGCCCAAAAGTTCATTTAAACCCTTTTTGAATGCGTCCCAGGAGTCCAAGATATCTTCATTATTTAGGTACCATTGCTTGGCCGTACCGTCTAAGGAAGAATAGACATTTGCGAGACACATCATTTCATCCCAATGTTTGAACTTGGCCACCCGATCGTATTCCGCAAGCCATTTCCGAGGGTCGTCTCCAGGCTCCCCACGGAAGGTTGAGGGGTTCCTTACAGGCGAGTAGGTAGGAGTTACCAAGACAGGCTTTGTATCTTCGGGCATTATCTGCTTCTTTCTTTTTTCTGGGATGTAAAGGCCAAATTCCGGAGGTAATCCTCTTAAACGGAGACTTCTGCGAACACTGTCAGAATTATCCACAATGGTGAAATCGTACCCGGCGCCTCCACCAAATTTGTCACGAAGATTCGAATGAACACACCGTTTAACGTAACAGAAGAATTTATTGAAGCTAAGTAGCAAGTCGCAACTTTACAAGACCGAGAAGTTGCCTACAACTAGTGGGTATCAGCTTTTATACCCGAACAGAACATTCGAGAAATAACTAATTTACATATTAAAGAAAGATCTAGAATATTCAAGAACATAAGGAAACAATAAACAATATTTTTAAATTAAAAATCCGTACTTTGGATAAACTGCCATGTCAAGTAACGAACCCACAATCTCCGGGTCTGGATCGCGTGCTTTAACCATTCGGCCACTTAGCTAGCTGACTAAGTTTCTTTATGCAGCAATATTACTCATGGATATAGGAATCCACCTTTAGGAAATTTTAAATATTTATAATTTATTTGCATGTAATTAGTATTTGTATTTTGTTGGTTATCTTACATCTCTTAAGTTGTCTCTCGAAAAATTCAGTTGCATTTATATTTGTTGAGTGCGTCATGGATATAGGAATCCACCTTTAGGAAATTTTAAATATTTATAATTTATTTGCATGTAATTAGTATTTGTATTTTGTTGGTTACCTTACATCTCTTAAATTGTCTCTCGAAAAATGCAGTTGCATTTATATTTGTTGAGTGCAGGTATTTTCGTCAAATATAATGAAATGACAATCATACTTTCTCTCCTTTATAGATCTGTTTAAAATATATAACATTTTAATTTCTAAAATTATAAAGTAACCATTACTACTCAGTTACTTAGAACCTAAAAGAACGGGAGTATATACACATACAAGGTGAGCCAAAAAACTATTAAAATGTT
>JAGEOH010001367.1:0-22275 GCA_032207245.1 Pardosa pseudoannulata
AAATAATTCTTTGATACAAATGGAAACATTATAATTAAAGTAAATTAAAATGTAAATTATACAACAAACACTTGCTACTAACAATACAATATATTTACCAGACTATAATTCACAACATTCTAATACTTATCAGAGTACACAAATATACTAACCTACAGTTCTTTAGTGTTGCTATTTAGTTTAAAATTTCTTCTATCATTTGAATTTCTTCCCTTGTCGACTAGTCCTTTCTTTAAAGTAAATAGAATTCCTCTGGATAAATAAAACAAAAAAGGATTTCAGCTAGCTGGGTCAAGGTTGAATCCCAATGAAAAAACTGATCTTTTCACTTTAACTGAAAAATATCAAACATAATCGAAGAAACACAAGCATCAATTTAAAGTTTTATTTATTATATATAAAATTTGAAAGACTTTTAAAACACTTTGCTTATAGCATATTTGGCACCTTGATTTACTACAAAACTTTTTATATCTATTCTAGAACAATCATAAAATTTGCACATTATTTAATTTAGAAGTGTAATATTTGTTTCTTAAAATTAAAATTTAGTACTCTTCTTGTGTGTTAAGTTCACCAGACCATTTAATGTGTTCTTCCTTTAATTTAAAACTATTAACAAAAACTGTTTCATTAGTGTCTGAAAAATTTTATGGATTCAAATACTTTATCAACTAGCTGTTGTAAACATCACAATCAAAAGCTTTGAAGTCAATTTTTATTGACTTGAAAGTCTATTCAATTATAAAACATTCAATTTCATACCACTTTGAATAAATTTATTAATTTCAACAATAAAATCTGCTAAATATTCTGACACATCTGATGACTTTTAAAAACTATGAAATATGTCTATTAGAAAAAATTCATAGTATACTTCTAGAAGCATTTTAAATTTTTCTAAATCTATAAAAAAGAAACTATAAGAAAATATTATACAGACATAATAATATATTAAAGACAACTCTAGATAGAGGCAGTATAAGGAAATACAATATAATTTGTGTGTAATTTACAATGTGAATTATTATTTAGTACTTACAGGAATTTATAAACAAATGAAGATGACGCTTCACACTCAATAATAATATACAGCGTAGTAGTTTGTTCACCAGACTATAGATGGCGCTTTGGGAGGAGGTGATCTAAAAGAGCTCTATAAGACGTCTATATCAAAATATGAATTGATACAGGCTACATCTATTAAAAGTCGAAACCTGGAGGACTTATAGATGTACATAACACGTCTTAGATATCTAACAGACGTCGAAATCACACACGACCATTAGACATCTATTTTTTTAATCTTATAGAGTTCTATAGCACGTCCTGGATGTCATAGATGAATTTCGATCTCTATTAGACGGCCATAAGCTCTATGTGGTTGTGTGGGTCGGTAACAACAACCGATGGTCCTCATTTGCTAGGAGTTTCAACAGGCATCCAGGAGAATTGTAAAGTTAGTTTTTCTTTTCTATCACAGGTGTCCAAATACTTATTGGTAGACAGTGTATTTGTATGTATGTATTGCAATGCGGCAAAATAAAATTAAAAAAAATGAAATATGCCAGATAAAAATAGAAAAGAAATTAAAAGCACTAAAAAGTAACCCAAGTACAAAAATATTAAGATTTATATGATTTTAAAGCCAAATTTAAGCACTACTATATGAATTAAGTTATTTAATAGATCATTATTTTAGCATGTAATCAAAAAGAAAGTCTCAAATTCTGCCAAGATGCAATCAAACTCAATTCATGTTAAAATAACTTTGAACAAATTGATCTGGGCAAAACTTTTGTAGGATTGACTTGAATCACCATACAAAACTTTCTGCAGATTGATTCAGCCATTGAGGAATGCATGCACACATACAAAACTTTGTATGTTTATAATCCACAATAATTTGCTGTAATACAAACTTAATTTATTTTAACTAATAGCTATTATTCCTGATTAATATTTTCATTTTAAAGATCATTTATATTCTAACTTGTTATACAGATGTGTAATAAATTTTATTTAAAAGTTATTTGCAATAAAATTTATTAAAAGTAATTGGATAGTGTAGTTTCTTTTTCATTAAGGAATATTTACAGTTTTAACTGAAATTGATTTTTCATTCTTAGCCTGTTTTAGCATATTTCTAAGAAATTATCTATTTTGTTTACCTTTGTATGTATGTATGTGTATATATACACACATACTTTTAAAGCAATTTTTTTTGTTTATTTTTTAGTACCTACTATAATTCATTGTAGAAATTGATATTGGTAATAAATCATATATTTAGAGATTTAAATTGCACAATAAATTGCACAAACTAAAAAAATAAATTATATATTTTTGGTATTAAAAAACTAAAAACTAATTTACTAAGAATGATTTTAAGAAAAGTATGCTTTAAATTTTAATGTCACCATTCAATAACTAGTTATCAGTTTTGAAACTATTTTTTTAGAAAACTAAATTGTTATTGTTCATGCTTCAATAATTGTTTTAATTATTTTATTAAAGGTCACAAATTGAAAAAAATGTGCAGAAATGGGTAAAAAATGTGGACATATTTTCTAAAGATTTTATCTTTGTTCCAATAAATAGACGTCAACATTGGTATTTAGCTGTTCTGTGTTATATTTCCCAACTGAACAAAAATTCTGATGGTAAGAGTTTAATTCAATAATTTACTTATTTTAAAATGTATATATTTTTGCAAAATCTTGGTTTCTTTTATATTTTATATTTTATTATTTATTGTTCAATAAGAAAGATAAACAAATCTTTATTCCATTCAAGGCTGTAACTAGTATTCAGTTTGGGGGGGGGGGGTTTCAAACTTGAATCATTTTTTAAGTAAGAAAACCCCTATGAACTTAGTAAAAAATTGTATAAAATTTAATATATATAAGTCTGTGAACAATGTTGTGCAATATATTTTAATAAATTTCTAAAACAATTTAAAGCAAGTATATTAAAATTTAAAAATGTTGATACAAATTTTTAAAAATTGAACTTTTTAATAAAGAGTTAAATTTTGATTATGAATGCAGTTTTTAAACAATTTATATTTAAAAACATACTTTTATTTCAATGTTAAAATGCAAACGAATGAATTTCATAATTTTGGAATTAAGAGGATAGCTAAGGCTCGATGACCTCTAGCTCCCACCTGGCTGTGACCTTGATTCCATTATAACTGAAAATTATGTTGAGTGTAATTCAAAAATATTTTCTTAATGTATTTAGAAATTTGGTAGACCATATAGTAGGTGGTGTGTTCTATTATGCTTGCTTATTTGGAAAGTTATGGTAATTTTTTTTTATGAAACAAGGGCTACATTGGGACCTACTGCCAACTCTGAATGATTAGAAACATCCATGTCTTCAAGGATATTCAAACTCACAATCTCCAGTACTGGGAAGCACTTATGTCCTCTTTGTTTTTTAATCACCTGACATAGTTCATTTTGTATATTGAATAAAAGCAGCTTACTTGTTGTAGTGTAAAAAATTTGTTAGATAAATTAATAATTAAATTCTTTGGGTTGAGAATCAAAGTAAAAGTTGAAATATACATTTATATAATATACAGTCTGTATCGGTTATATGGTCAGCTCAGCGGTCCAGAAAAATCAGACCATATAAGTAGGGTGACCATATATGCGGAACAATACAACCCTATTGAATTATGGAAGGATTATACTCACCTATCAGAATGTAGTACTCATCAACAACTAATTATATTTTTAAGAACATTTTAAAAATTAATTTGAGAAGTAAAAACTACATTAAAAATAAGCAATATTTTATTTTTGAAAAATTTATTGGCTTACTTTACTAATCAAAGTACTGACGATGAGTGTAGACAAACAAGGCGAAAAGGGATGAAAGAGAGGAAAATAAAGGCTTGAATTCAGGTTCTCTCCAATTTCACACTGATTTAAAAAAAAAATTTGTTGAAAACAGGAAATTGACCCTATAACCGGTAACAAAAAAAAGAAAATGACTGTATAAGTGCTGAGCTTTAACACATTGTAAGGAATGTGCACCCACGACTTTGTGTGCTCGGCAATGACATCGGCAGAATCACCCCATTTGACCCCTTTCACATGGCGTTTCTTGGGGGAAGTAAGAAACGGACCGGCAAAAAGGGGGCCGATAAGGATTCTCGGTGTCGTGGTTTTGTTTTTTCAGGGCCTCGGAGAAGGAGGTGGTGCTCTCTTCGGTGGGGGCTCAAGTTTCCAGACCCCCCCCCCTCCGAAGAAGGGAGGTTTCTGCAAGAGTTCAGCGGAGTTCACGGAGATTGAGGGAGTCGAGATTGGGCCAGCAGCCGAGAAACATCTCTCTGCGCTTATGTGAAAGGAAAGTGAATGCTCGGTCACTTTAAAATATTTAGCTAGGACTGGCTCTGAGACTCACTTTTGAGATGTCATTTTCTTTAATTGTTTTTTTTCTTTATGTTGTGTAAATAAATCTTTATTTCGTCTGTAAGAGTTTTCCGATGAATTATTTTGAAGATATGCATCCCAGCGACAGTTTAAGAACGTACCTGCCCCAGTAAAGTAGGCGGGCAGGTCTCACGCTAAAACGTAGCGCACCGGTAGTAAAGAGGGTGCGTTACACACATGTTTCCTATAAGTTAGATGGGACTTTAGAAAACTGACCATATAAGTGGGGTGACCTTATAAGCGGGTGACCATATAGCCAGTACTGACTATACTTATATATTGTGTTAATGCATGTATCAGGCAAAAACTGCTGAATGATTTAAGATGCAGCTTTTTTTTTTTTTTTTTAATTATTCCTAATTGTCATGGTCTCAATTTAAGGTATGTGTTTTTATGAAATTCAGATTACCTTTTTATAATAAATATTTTATCTATTATATAGTTTGGTGACTGGATATGATTATTTTAATTTTAAAAACTGAACTTAGATACAAGTACTAGCTACTGTACAAACAAAAACTAAAGTGTAGAAGAACCATGACAAATTAAAAAAAAAAAAAAAAAAAAACAGACTTACTGTTTTTTCCTTGTTTAAACCTTCCGATGATTTAGCACTAAAATTTATGAATGAAAAGATGTATGATCCTATAAAAAAAAGACTTACATAAGAACACATAATTTATTTCCTGAGAGCAGATTTTCTTTCATATAGCAATTCAAAAAGTGTGATATCTTGTGGCTGGCTGTCATTATTAAACTCAAAACTGAACAATGACTTTTCCGGTGATCCAACTGGAAGTAGGCTATGGTCAATCTGTTAACTACATAAATAAAATTATTGATTTTTTTTGTGCCTGTGTGTACACAACTCAAAAACTAAATTATTTGAGTTGCTGGGTTTTTATTTCCTTTGTAATATATTCTTAGTATTTTTTATACTTTTTTCCTGAAAATTGAAATTAATATTTCAGTATTTTTCAGGTTGGTAATTTTTAAAACTATTGACTTTTGAATCTCGTAAGCAATTTATTTTCACATTTAATAGCATATGATTAATATGTTGATCTTAGATAATTAGCTCATATATTTCAAATTAAAATAAGGAGTGCTTACTTACAGTTCAATTTTTGGGACATCATTATTTATCTGAAAATAAATTAACATAAAAAATATGGTTCAAAATGCTTTTTAAAAGATTATAAGTAAATTTTTATTTGAAATTTTTAAACTGTTTCTTCTGTTATACATTTTCAAAAATCTGTAAAGGATATCCCTAAATTTTTAAGATTTAATAAATTTAGTCTTCTTTTGGATCCTGAAAATGAAAATTTATCTTCACATGTTTCCCAAAAATTTATAAGTTAAATCTGAAATCAAAATGGCTTAGGTCTTATTACAAGGATAAGTGATATCATTGGTTATGTGTCGAATGATGGCTGAATGATAGAGCACTGCCCTTCGGTACTGGAGTTTGCAGGCTTGAATCTTGCTGATGGCATGGATGTTTGTAGCTGTTCAGAGCTACAAACAATTGGCTTTAAGTAGTATGTCCTGGTCTCATTAGTCCTTGTAAGCAAAACAGTAGATCGTAGTGCTCCAAACCAAAACCAAATCATTGGTTATGTGTACTTGATCATAAGGCTGGGCATGCAGTGGCTAGTTTATATTTACATAATAATAATGATAAAAAAAAAATCTCTTCAACCTTTTTAGAAATCTATAATTTATGACAGATTTGGATGAAATTTGGTATACTGAAATTTTAAATAGTATAAATCACTACTTTAAATTTCACAAAATGCCCTCTAATCCTTTTTAAGATTTTTTTTTTTTAATTTGTAAACAAACAAGTAATTACTGTATATAAAAGCAAACATTTTTTATTCTTTTATTTTAATTTTCACAGTCAATAGTAGAGAATAAATTTGACAATGATAATTTATAACATCATAACTTATCTGTAAATGGGATGTACATTACCTCCATAGTATTCACATTTTTAAAATATTTTTTTAGTACTATACAGTCCATCCAAAATATTTCATTTATTCATTACTTTTAAGTCTAATCTGCTTTCATTCAAATTAAGATATTCCCAATTACTTCTATATTGTATATCTGGTGAATTATTTAAATATTTCATATTCTCATGTTGTTTAACAATATAATTTGTATTAATTTTACTCTTTGCTCAATTTTTATTGTGCAATAAAAGTTTAATCACAAAATTTTGTACATAAAGCATGAACTTCTTCACACAAAAATATTTTTTTTTTGTAGAACAAAAGAATATTCTAACTTTTAATAATATGGTACCAACTTTTAAAAGGGAAGATCTTATAATCATCCTTAAAATATAGGCCATGCATTAGATAAAATTTATTCATTTTATTCATTTTCCTTCCATTAGAGTAAAAAACTGAATTTTTCTACTCTAATGGAAGGCTGAATCTAACTTATAAATAGTTAAAAAAATCTGAAAGCTTATTTAAATTTGAAAATTTTTTTAAATAAAATTTTTGTTATAAGAAACCAGTAATGTTTGGAAAGAATGTTTAAAAATTGTATAATAGCTTTTTTTTTTTTTTTTTTTTTAAGTTTTGAATAGTTTTATGATTTTTTATTCATTTGTAAATTTTTTTTTTCATTTGTTGCTAACTTTAAAATTGTTTTTCTCATCTATTAATTTTTAGATTGTTTTTCAGCACTTATTTTTTAAAATTTATTGGGTTTGACAGTTTTGCATTATGTTATTATTATCAAAGTACTTTTCTATAATTTCATTTTTGACAAACAAAACAAAATGATTTCCTAGTTCTAGAAAGCAAAGAGTCACCTGAAGAGAAAGTCTCTGAAGACAGTGCTCCAGATACAAGAAAAGTGGACCATCCTTATTTAAAAAAGGGAAAGTGAGTTGATGCACCATAAGATGGTTAAGTACCAGCCATATTGGATTTGTTTAGGTCATTGTTAACCTATAGGGAAAATGTTTTTAACTCATGGACTGCTTGCATAAATAGATTCCTTTAAATAGACTTTACCATGTGACAAAACAGTAAATTCTTTATGCCAGTGTCGTGTCTTTTTTTTTTTAGCGAGATTATGTTGGTTAACTATTTGATATATGGTGGTTGTGCCTTATAACCACACGTCAAATAAATTTTTTCTCATTTATATTTTAAAAACATATGAAGAATTGTTTCGATTTTGTATGATTTTAACCCCTTAAATTGTAACAGATCAAAGCACTACACTTAATTGTGTTTTCTTCTTTGAAATATGGCTGTTAAACCTGCTTTAAATAAAATTCATTTATTCATACTTATGATTTCAAATAAAAATACAAACCAAAATAACTCATAAGCTTTTAGGTTATTTCATTATTGTATCATTTTCATTATTGTATTGTATCATAACATTACTGCCAACTTATATTGTTTAACCATGCATTGTACAGGTTTGGGTCCCATTATAAGATTGTATGCTTGCATGTGAAAAATGTATAGTTTTACATTAATTTCAGAAAAAAAAACTTATAGTTTTCTATGATCTGTGATGAGGGAAAGTTGAATACATACAAACATTCTTTGTTTGCAATGCAGGAAATAGTTACCCTTAGTTGTGACAATAGTTTGGTAGTTATGTACATGGGCTCTGGTCATAAAAATATTTGCTTTCTGTACCTAAGCTTTCTACTCTCTAGCACATTGGTGTGTTAAGATTTTATGGACTCATATCTTTTAATCTTCTTCCTCTTTGTCTTCTATTTTTTTCGCACACTATCAAATTCATGCTCACTGTTAGTATCCTCGGTATTAGAGTACTTGACCCAGTAAATTCTGCTGAGCCATTATCCTGATGGTCCTGAAGTTTGGTAGCTAACTTATTCTGCTTAAAATAAGATTTTAGTGGATGATGGCTTATGGTAGGGTTTTAGCAGCTGTGGTTGTCTCAAAAACTGTATTCATATCTTAAGAAAAAATAAAGACAGAGAATCATTGGCCTCTTCTTTTTTCTGGAGACTACATTGAGACAGAGGGGAAAAAATAATAAACCAGCTTTGCTCTGTACTACTCCACAGCTACTAATTGAAAAATTCACCTTCCTTGTGAAAGAAGGGATCAGATATTGCCAAATCAACAATCCCTTCTATTGGCTGACCAGAGATTTCAAATACTTTCCTAGTTTTTTACCACTCCAATACTATTCATGTTCAGTGATCATGCTGTACATTGAAAGGTATTACTAATGTTCACATATGCCTAATGTAACTCTTTGTTATATGTGTGTATGTTTAAAATGAAGGGGAAATTGAAAATTTTTAACTGTCTTTAAGAACTACTGAACAAGAGGATCTAATTTGGTAATTTCTTAGGTACTTTAAATGAAAGCATCTATCTTATATATATGCTTTTGATGTAAAAAACATAACCCAGTACATATGACTGAGGCAGTTATTTTGTTAGTTGACATTTAGTTTCAAGGTTATTGTTTTCTAGTAAGGAAAAATTGATTTTTAACCATTACATCATTTAATTTTAAATAAAAAGTCTTTTAAACTTCTTTATAGGCCATGTATATGCTTCTTTGATTCTGTGGACAGACTATCTACAGTAAGTTGAGAAAAGGCAATAATTGCTGGGACTTTGAAAAAGTAAGCTCTTTTTCTTGTTGATTTCCTTTATTTTACTCCAGAGCTCTTAACTACTAATTTTTTTCCCTCTGAAACTATGCACCACAGATATTCAAATAAGATCTTTATTCAATTAAGTATTTACATATAGTGTTTTCTCTAATTTTCTCTATTGTTCTTTTTTTTTAAGTTTTTTAAAGGTTTTCAATATTAAATTGATGTATAAGAAACTTTTTAGCTTAAATGATTATGAAGGATGTAGTTTTAAAAAGATAAAGAATTCATATTTTAAGTGATTTTTTTCTAGGTTTTTGTGAGGTGTTAATTGTTTTTAAAGTGTAATATATATTTTGTTTCATATCTTTAAAACATATAGCAAATTTTCAGACAATATAAAAATAATTTAAATATTATGAATTATATCAATATCTTCTGAAATATATTTTCACTTTTAGAGATGGGATGCAGTTGGATGCTTCAACTTAGCATCAAGAAATTTTAAAAATAGTGTAAATCGATACTTACAATTTTTCTTTCCATGAGGTGAAATACCCTCTCTGATACCTCCCATCCCATGTACAAAATATTCGTTTTAATACCCTTTTCTCAGCTATATGTATGTCCAGGAGCATAAGTATATCATAGCACATTTTTAAGAGAAAAAGTATATTCTTTATGTATAGAGGTTGACTACCCCTGCAATATATCATATATTAAAAGGTTTCACACTTCATCTGTTCTTCAAGTTTTCATGCTCAATCCAACCCAACCTGTTGCCATGAATGTTACCAACGAAACACAAAATAGTGTTGCCAGTTTGGCCAAAAACATAGACTCGAGCTCTAATAAATATTCATTTTGCTACTTATGATGAGAAAAAAATTATTTGTTTTATTTATATATGTGTAATGACTGTAGCTGTCACAACATCAATATCAACAGAATGTGTCCATTGGGAGTGGCAAGTAGAGGCACCAACAGCTTCGACTAACTTTGTTTATTCCTATTTCACGGGATTACAATGAAAGCACATATCGAAGAACAACTCGAACCACCAGAATCACAATGAACAGCAATGAGCAGCCCCTCAAACCTTGGTGCTTGCCTATTTAAAAACATTTCAGAACCAGAATCAACGTCAAGAGACAGCCAATCATGCAGCATAGAAATTTCTTGCGAATTCTAAAGACCCAACCCAATGACAAAGTGCCGTATGCAAATTCCAAAACCAGGAAAATGCTGCCTTTTAAAAAGAATTGACATATAGAATTTTGAAACATAAACTGAAATATTTTAAGCAAAGCACCCCATTATTACCTATGTGTATTTAAAGAATTTAGAATTTAGTAGTAAATAAGCTGCAACTGAAGCCCAGTGGTATAGGGATAGTGCTTTGCACTCCACCATGGCATAGGTCCAATGTTTGATCCCTGGGCTGGACAGGGTTTAATCAGCCTTTCATCCCTTCAGAGGGTAGACAAACTGAGGACCAAGCATGCTAGGAAACTAAATACTGGGGATTTCGGGTAAGGTTGACCATCTACCTGGATATATGCTTCACACCCCAGGGTCTTTGGTCTCTTAATCAGAGATTGGTACTGTAGGCCTTGGCTCTTAAGTTGGGCTGTTGGGCCAAGGAAAAATACAAAAAAGCTGCAACTACTATTTTGTATTAATAAAAATCAACAAGTTGCTCATAAGTGATCTGTTTCTGGTTGTAATTTAAGTATGTAGTTTATAAACCACACTTGTTGTTCAAAGGCAGGATTAATTACTTAAAAGTTTCTGGAATAATTATCTGATATATAGTATGTTATAAAGCAATTAAATATGGTTATTTAACCTGGAGAATTTCAAAGAATTTCTGATATTATAATACATGAAGTATTTAATTTTCATCATTTATTTTTTATTTTAGATTTCTGAATATCTTGTGGGACATCAAAAATCCAAACAAATCTTACAATTGGGACAATTTACTTTGCATTAAAGCTGTTTCTCCTCAGCAAAATAATGATAAAGATTGTGGATTGTATTTACTACAATATGTAGAAAGCTTTTTTAAGGTTGGTATTGAGGGTTTTCTAAAAATTTTAATTGGTGAAATATTTTTTTAAACTACTGTTTTTTCTCATTGCTAAAAATACAATTTTGGATGCTTCTGAATTATTATTATTATTATTTTTCAAATTTGAAAACTTTTTGTAAGTATAATTTTTTTGCAACTTATCATGTCTCCCATTGCCTTAGTCCAATGAAATATGAACATTAGCTTCATCAACAATAACAAATTTGAACAGATGCTAATTAGAATTAATATTTATTTATATATATATATGCAATATGTAATAAATGCCAGTTGAGATGCAACGAATGCAACACATGTATTCATCAATACATATGTTCCTGCACTGATTCTACTATAAAGTGGAATATGTGCAAGCAAGTACATTTTTTGTGTAGCCAAAGAGATGCTGCTAGGAACACCAATTCAAACCAAACAAGAAAGGAAGTACTAGGACCAATGGTAACTGATGAAAAAGATCCAGAGTCTGAGGTTATTTTAAAAGAATTAAGGGGAGAAATTAATGTATAGAATGTACAAGTTCATGAACAGGAACATAAAATCCTTAAGGAGAGCTATATAAATTGAATTGACTCACTTGAAACACCAAAACAATATGCTTTAATGAAACAAACTCTGAAATCATTAGTTCCAAAATTAAATGCAATAAAGATAATAAACACATCAAAAACATTTCCTAAAACTGCTAAAATTCCTGGTAATGCTAATGTAATGCCACAAAGAATGTTCCATATGACAAACACAAACAAAAAAAACGTCCAATGAAATTATTGCTCTGGATAATATTTGCTGAGGATGTTGCTCTCTCTGTAATGAATCACAAGGGTACACATTTCTCTTAAATTTCCCATTTTGTGAATTGCCGATTTAAAACCAATTTTGAACAATTTGTTTTCTTCCACTGAACCCTTCATTCAAAACATAATGATTGTGTTCTGTTTTTATCTTAAAATTGAATGCATAACATATGTTGTGTTAAACGTCAAAAATTAGGGGTTGGTAAACATTTTGATAAAAAAAAAAGATCATATCAATTAGACAGCTTTAATTTAAATCAGGTTTAACAAATTAAATTAGATTTAAAAAATATTAACTAAACATTACAAATGAAGTTATTTAATTTATGATTAAATATATTGTAATTATTAATTAAATTTTCTCTATCCTCTTAACTTCGCTAATGTGTGCAATATTATTTACATATAACAAATTATGTATTAAATGCAAAGTAAGATTTCTCTTAGACAAATTTCTATAAACTGTTTACGTTTTTTCACTGTTCTCAAACATAAGAACTGTTTATTTTTTAAATCAGTTTTTTAAGCACAAACACAAAAACAAACACAAACACAAAACAAACAAACACAAAAACAATTACACATGAAAATATGGGATTAATGTAAGATTAAGAGAAAATCGTGAAAGGAATTTGATTTGGCCAGAAATTTCATTACTAAAAATAGGATATTTTAACCTTATTTCTCCTTTGCAAATGGGAGGGTATGAGATGAGTTACTGTAATTTCTAATTCTGCCATTGAAGCCCTATATTCATGCTATGAAAAATTTATGGTTTAAAACTTCATGAAGTATGAAAAGAAATATTCTTGATTTAAATCAGTGATTTATTCAAAAATCCAGTGATTTGAATCATGATTTAGAGCAAGATGATTTAAATAAACCATTATTAGAATATAAAATTTTCTAATTGCATTCATACATTTAGTAATATTTATTAACATTGGCTCATATTTGAAAGAAAAAAAATCACCATTTTAAAAACTATTTTCTAGGATCCCATTCTATGTTTTGAAAATCCTATGCCAACACTGGAAAACTGGTTTCCAAGAACTTGTATTTCAAACAAAAGGAAGTAAATCAAGGATGTGATTCCAGAAAAGATGATTAAGAAACTCAAAACAATGGATTCAGGCTCTTCTGATGTTGTTGCCATTTCGCCTTAAAATTAAAAAGTCTAGGAGGGAATTTATAAATAGAATACAAGAATGTATGTAGAAATTTTTTTCTGTAAAGAATCTGATAAAACTATTAAATTTTAAGTCAGTATAATCATTTTTATTATCTGATTTTATGGGTGGTGTTTTGCATATTTGTATCCATTAAATTACAATTTCACTATCATTTGAAATTACTACACAGTAAGTTGTTTATATAACAAACATTAATAACTTAATTTGAGTGTCCATTGATAGAGCAAATTTTGGGGGAAATTATAAGTATTATAATTTGTGTATATCGCTGTGAATATATATATATATATATATATATATATATATATATATATATATATATATATATATATATATATATATATGTATGTATGTATATACTCATTTAAAATGTATGACAAAAAAATGTAGGTTGGTTTAAAATTTTTTATATAGTGTCTTAGCATATGCTTATAATGTAAGAGACATTTCAGTTAAAATGTAAGTTGGAATACTTAATAAAAATGTTCTGTGCCTACAGTCATGTGTTCACATAAAAGTTAACACTTTTAAACAAACAAGATTTCCTCTGAAGGACAATTTTAAAATGTATTTTAAATAAATCTGCTACATGCTTCTTTAAATGATTTGAGGGTATATTCAAATTTATAAAATAAATAAACTTGTATGATCTCAGTTTTGGAAGAAAAGTTCTTAATTTTGTTTCAAAAAGTATTTAATTTTTATAATTTATTTCAATTTTACATATTTTTGACATATTCTATAAATTATATTCTATTTTTTTGCCATTTACATTAGATACTTTTTTAAGGCTATACTTAAAAAGTATAATTCTATCTTATTTGCCGAACGCAAGTACTAATATGTTTGCATTACATATGCAACCCATCATTTTAAACTCTAACATTGTTTTTGAAAGTACAAGCCATTAAACGATTATATATTCTACTCTTATAATTTTTATGCATTTGAGTATATACATATTTATGTCATTATTTCCTTTTCTTTGGGAGTATTTTGTTTATGATAAATTTCAGTGTTACATTGTAATTACTTGTTTCTGAATAGACTTGTTAATGTTTGAGACTAATATCTGGAGTACTTAGAATCAGTTTTGGCTGTAAAATTTCTTTCTTTTATGAACAGACAGTTGTGCTGTTGCTGTTCATAAAACATCAACTGAAAGTGAAATTTACTGGTCAGTTAGTCTACATTAATCTATATATGTATCTCCAATTAACTCACTGTAAAAAACCAAATTACAAAGTTCAGTTTTGTTTAAATCCTTTTTTATTTTATTGTTATGTTTTTAAAATAAAGCCTACTATTGTATTTGTGTGAAAGATCTAAAATTTGCATTGTTACTTCAGTAGGAAAAGAGATGCTTTATATACATATATGTTGTATTGTTGAGTTTTGTTGAAACTTATATGTGAAAGGTAGCATTAACTGGGTTTATTGCTTTCATGCACACTGTGTGCTTCTGTGATTTTTTTTTCTTTGTGTGAAATCTCATTATTCTAGTTAAGCAATATAAAATGTATATTTGTGTGTTTTCCTCTTTTCTTGTCAGTATTACAATCTACCCTTTCTTTTGTCCTTTATTCATGATAAAATATTCTTCATAATGAACCTTTTAAATGTGATTTTTATGAAATTTTTACTTTAGGTGTCTGGTATGATACAATGAAGTGATCTTTAAAAGCTTATAACTAGTATTTATTTGCAGCACTTAAAGTAGAGTGCATATCTCAGTTCATTAGAGAAACTATTTTTTGTACTTTTTTTTTCCAATTAGGAGTATTGAGAACTCTTTCAAAGTTTATATCATAGCAATCTTAAAATCATCCCTGCTAAAGTTTTAGTATCAGATTAAAGCAATGTATTATAACAAAATGCCAAATAAATTTTAATTTTTAAAATGTTCATTCCTGTCAATTATATCTTTCAATTATTTTTTTTGTTTGTTTGTTTTATGAATGTAAAAAAACTTCTGTTAAGCCATACTATCAGACATTCTTCTGTGACTATATGCTGTGGAAGTTTGATTAAAATGATAAATATGAGAAAAGAGATCTAAAATGAACATTCTCTCACATCCAAAGATTTCTTTATTTGGCTATGCTTCCATCTTAGGAAAAAAAACTTTTTTATTCTTGCAATTAAAAATAAGTTAAAAATTAATTTAGGACAGTTTTACCCCCCCCCCTAGAATATGTAATTATTTTAGATATCAGTTAAAAATTACAGTTAAAATTGGTAAATATTTTGCTTTGCTATTTAAAAAAGAAATGTTATTATTTGAACATTTTGTTGATATTTTATTAGATTTATTTAACAGTTTTAGTGTCTTCCACAAAGTAGGTCTGTATAGAATCCCAAAGCAAACTCTGATATGTTTGTTTTGTCTTTGCATGAAGTAATGTTCTACATTGTAGTTTTTTATTAAAATGGCCAGCAAATCTTCGTGCCTAATGGGTCTATGATGAAAGACTAAGTGCTTACTCTACTAGAAATAATCAATGTAATGGTATATTTTTTATTACAATGGTCAAGATAAATTGTTCTAATGTCATGCATGTGAAAACACCATTCTATCAATGTAAATTTATTCTGTATTATTTTTAAAATTTCTATACAGTTTTTTATCATATTTATAATGGTTTAAAACCATCGGCCTTTCTCAAAAATTGAGACTACTATATAACATTATACAATATCACTTTTATTTGTCTATTTATGTTTTATATAGATATAGGAATATATCTGATGTGAACTCCATAAAAGTATCATATTCAACTAAAACAGGAACTATATCATTTTTTTTAATCACATTTATGACAGCAAAATGTAAATGTTTCCCTGAAACTTTAATGTACAATTGGTATGATGCTGCTCAAACATTGAAATGCAAGTAAAAATATTTATACTCAAAATCACATTGGCTGAAATTAATCATTAGATGTCCTTACTATTAAAGTCTAGGATTTCTGTGCTGCTCTCGCTAGAAAATGTTCATGTATAAGCTTTTAGGCTCTATATAAGAAGTCAGATAAAGGGATTGCTACATTCTTTTATCTGTTTTGTAAAATTGATAATTTTATTTAATTATGCAATTTTCATACTTTTATTTAGAATTAAATTAATGCTTTTATATTCTTTATAGCTAATGTTAGTGTATATCTTTATCATAATCCAGATTTTAATCATATACTATATTCTCATCTTACTAATCTGATAGCAGATTAGAAAATTCATTTATTGCCTTTTTTTATCTTTAAAAATTATTGCATTCATTTAAAGATTATCATCACATATGTGAAAATGCCTTTAAAAAATTTAATAGTTACTATTTTTTATCAGTTTCTACCAAAAATTCCTGGCTTAGCATATTTAGGACTGCTTTTAATATTGCTGTTATTTGTTTCTTTTTATAGTGTACTCAATAATATTTAGATAAAATAGATATTTGTTTAATAAAATGTTCAAAAGGTATTAAATTATATGCATATTTTAATCTTTACTTTATAATTTTTTTTCTGGTAATGAAAAACCTTATTTTGGAGAAAAAAATTAATACAAATTTGTTCTGTAAATAGAAGGTAAAAAAATAATAAAACTTATCTGAACATTAACAAGTTGAAAAATAAGCTAAAAAAAAATGCATAAAAACTTAAGTTAAACTTTTTTAGTTTCAAAAATTAAATGTAGAACTTGTTAAAATAACATATTTCTAGAGAAACACTTCATTGTATAATACTGTAAATTATTGAAATATACAAATAGCTTTATGTTTCACTAAATGTTTTCAGTATACAGGATTGTGTTTAATAGTTTCATTTGCTTTCATACATGCTTATAGTGAGAATGAGTATGTTACTTAAACTTTTTTTTTATTCTGGTCATTTTTCTAAAATTATGCCTGTATTTCATCGCCAGTGAACTCTACATGTTATGATTATGTGTGTCAGCTTATTTTTTTTTCTTTTTATAATTGCATAGGATGGTCAAAAGCTTTAAGTATGAAGTTCAAAATAATGTTATGTTCAAAAGATTGCATTTATGTTTAATAAATGTTGACACTGATAAAATGAGTAGGTAAGGTATATGTGATATGCATTATTGTCATTATTTATTTTTGTTTTAAACTATATCAGTTTTGTATTTAAACTTAAAACGAATTTGGTTATATTTAGTTATGCCATGTTGTAATATTGCTTTCCAGGAATCTTAATTTTTTTTATGCTGCAGATGTTATTATTTTTATTTATGTTTTGTGTACTCATGCCAAAAAAAGAATTGTGAAAGTGTTGCTATAGAGATCAAACAATGGTGTATTCTTAAGGTCACTGTATATAGAGTATTTTTTTTTCAGATTTATATACATTTTTTCTTCTGTACTATTTCATATGTAAATAACCACTGTATACACCCAGGTTGCTAAAGTATAAATCTGTTAAGCTTGGAAATTTTGTATTTTAAGTAGAAATGTAATCAAGTAATAACTAAAATGCTTAAAAAGTTTGAGCTTTTGTCATCTTTCATTTATTTATGAATGTATATGTTCCTAATTTTTTTATATAAGTTTGCTATACATATTTCAGTTTTCAAAGGCAGTTTTCATTCTGTGCAAAAACAAATTTTTATCAACAATTCTTTTTGGCCTGTATAATTTGTTTCTTTTTAAGGGACCATTTCCTTTATATTTAGATTTTGGATGAGGTGTAAATATATTGTAACAAAGTTAGTCTTAATTATGTTCATGTTTTACTTGTAAATAAAATGTATCTGCTTATTATAATATATGGATTTTTTATGTTTTGAATTTTCAAAGTAATTTATTTGATCCATTTTTGTTTTTAACACTAATTTATGAAAAAAAAATTTATCCATTTTTATGAAATTTTAAAATGCAGCTTATGTGTAGGCATTCTAGTAAAATGCTATTAATTTATTATCATTGCATGTTAATGCATTTACAAGTGAAATATTTCATATGCATATACCTAGCTTTTGTGGAGTTTAGTTTCTAATTTATAATTTTAAATTAGCTTTTGGTTACTTGTACAAAGTACTGTCAATTTCAAAAATAATTGTTAGTGAGCACTAACTGGCAATAAAATTGTTTATCTAAATAGGTTTTTCTCTTTGTGGGTATTTTTTTTTTTTTACTCCCAAACCTGCAAGAAAAACCTTTATATGAAATTAATGTAATGTAAAGAATAATTAACTGAATATTCTTCATACAATTTCATTATATTCTTTAATTATATATACATACTAAGATAGATTGATATATAACTGAAGAATTACTTTAAATTAGTATTAATGGAGTATCATACTAAGAGAAAAAAGAACTATCAAAAATGATTTAGTTCAATCACAAGTGGTGGAACAGCTGTACCAATTGCTCCAAGCTGTGCCAAAATATGCCATTGTGCTCCAAAACTATCATTTTTTAGGTAAATTTAGCCAGATTGCTCTAAAACTAAATATATTCATTTACTCAAAAAATCATTTTCTCATCTTTTGTAGCAACAATCCTAGTAAGCAAAATTTGCTGGTCATTTTTCATTTTGTTTGCTAATCTACTATTTGAGTGAACAAAGAGGAAGGGGGATTTAAAAATTCATTGATGGGCAGTTGGAGTTCAATCCTGCAGTGATGTCCTCATTCAAGTAGGAGGCAAAAATGATCAAATTTCAGGCAATGGGGAATAAAAGAATCTCTTGGTATTCCTGTTTGAAGCAATGATTTCATATTTGGTGATATCAGCTAGTTTGTTTCAAAATAAATATTCTCCCCCACCCTATAATGTATTTATTTTGAAGCCAGCTCATAGCTGTGTCTACTTAATGCCATCCCCATTTAAAATAAAAAATACTCTTTGTGTATCTTTGGGATAGGAATTTATTCCTCATAATATTATTTTAACTCTTGCTCTGGTTTTTTTCCAGAATAATCTTAACATCTTTCAGTGCACATGAATTGCCTTGTTCTTTCACTATCGCATCTTCCTTAGCAATTTAAACTTTACAACACCTGAATCAGCATAACCATCTCTTGTTTTCATTTTTATTCCTCTTTGAAACAAAGTTTGCACACTTTTTAAAAACTCCTTAAAAAAGTACAGTTTGAGCCCCTAATTTTCACGCAAGTTCTTAATTTTGGAACAAATTATTATTTGCTCTACAGCAACCAAATTGAAAGCAAAGGAACAGTATCTTTGTCAAGAGCTTATATTGCATAAACTTGAAAAAAGGGGTGTATTTCATATTATAAATCTTTATCAGATTCTGCATTCATCCTTTTCTTTTTTGAAAGAACAGTTCTTGGGTAAGGTATTTATGCAGCTGCAGAGAATTGAAATTATAGACTCAGTACTTGGGGCCTCTTATCACTTAGCCAAAGGAGGATACAGAAATGCAGTTATATTAGTTCTCTTTGAAACTTGCTAAATCAATGTCCAAACAAAAACTTCTGGTTTTGAAGAGGTTGTAAAAATAGCATACTTATATGGTGGGGCTGAAGTTCAAACCAAAATGTTCTAAGAATATTTTAATGTAGCTTACTGTGATTTCAAAGAATCTAAGCTTAGTTTTTATTTTTCTTCGATTCTTGGGTTTACAATCCAAAGATTTACACATTTCCTGCAACTGCAGACTCATCCCATGAAGTTTTGTGCTCTAACCCCAAAACCAAAAAAGGCCACAGTTTTATTATATCTATTTGAAGCTTTCTGAATCAGCATGTAAACAAAAATATTTCTATTTAGAGAGGGGCTATGAAATTCATATAAATGGTGCAGAAGTACATAAAACTAGCAAAGTCAAATACTTTAAGCACAATTCAGATGTTTAATTTCATGACCAAACTCTTAAATTTTTAATTTATCTGCTTTCTTCAACTACGGTAAATTGAAGCTGCAGATTCATTACTAGCGTCGTTCTCTAATTAATACTCCAAAGCAGCTTGTGGCAGTATTCACCTATACCAGATATTTAAAGTGTGCTAATTTAAAACATAAATTAATGTAGGAGTGATACTGCAGAAGCAGATTAATTTTTATTTTTGCTTCTGATTTTTGTTTTATATATTATACTCTCATATATTATCAGTTAGACAGTGGCCTAAGTGGCAGGATTCTGACTCTCAGTACTGTTCTTTGCAGGTTCAAATTACTAGAACTCCAACATATTAGACCTTGTTTAACTCCCTCCCCACCCCTCCCACCCCAAAAAAATTAATAAATAAATGAATACTGCAAATTAAGTAATTTGGCCATAATATGGAAATCTCTTGAAATTATCTAATTTTTTTAAAATGAGAGTCATTTAATTATTAATGTTGTCTAGTATCAGTTCCATATCAGGATTTTAATAAACTTGCAAAACATTGAGACTTATAGATTATCAAATTCTATTTACCTATTAAAGGTTGTAAATCCATGGATGACTTTGCTATGGAAACCCTGGAATTTCAGAGATTTTGCTCTAATGATCTCTGGATTTATGGTGAACCAAATAACAAGTTATTTTCTCTTACTCCTTTTTGTTTACTTTGAAAGTGAATCAAAGACATTCTCTGTGACTCTTAAATAATTCCTAAATTATTGTAATGAAATCTGCTACTTTCAAATAAAATAATAGATTGAACCTTTATCAGCTTACTGCCAAAAGGTACTGAACTGAAAAAGACAAGGGTCATTTATTATTTTGAAGGGTAGAATTGCTTCGGAATGGAAGTCATTGAGTGTGGGAGACCACATAACTGCAATTAAAAGGTTAAAAATATAAAAGATACTCATTGAATGTGGACGAAACTTCAGGTAATGCTCGGGAGAGGATGCTTGTCATATTAGTTTTATTAAAAATTAAATACTTGTGTTTATTTAAAGATGTAGACGTGGAATTTTTTTTATAAATCTGCTTTTATTTATTTAATTTTTTTTTTCAGAGTAAAATTTAACACTTTTAAACGTGTTTAGCATACTTTTTCATATCTTTAAAAGATTTTTTTATTAGTTTAATAGAAATGATTTAATTCCATCCAAAATTTTGGTTGCTACTACTTGATTTTGCATCCATTTTCCCTTAAAAGGGAACAAAATTTTTTAGGGATTTTTTATGACCTCACAAACACCCCTTCTTTAAATTTATTTTTATACCTTCAGACATCTGTATTATAAAATAACATATCCTGGTTCTGTTTCTTTTTACTTTTTTTATGTTTTGAGTAACAAAATAAGAATTATGAATAACTATAAAAATTCAATCTATTTGCTTTGCTAAAATTCTATTTTTCATTTAATTTAAATTTCTGGAGCCTACTTATTTCAGTTCTTTTTCTGAAAATACACGTGGAGAAGGCAGATAATAAAAAAAATCCATAAAAGGTGTGAAATATATGCTTGGACAAAATTATTCCAAGAGGTTTCATCATCAAACTTTTCTTTTAGAAAACAAAAGATTTATAAAATATCCTAATTGACCTGTAATAACTCTTCATCAAATAGATGAATTGGTAGAAAATGTTATGGGTCCAAACATGTATGGTACTGACTTTTTGTACTGTGTTCTGAGCAAGAATCCTGTAATAAGACCTCATATTTTAATCGTAAAATGTATCATATTAGAGTAATATTATTAGAAGTATTTAAATCTAGCTCAGTGATATGTACACACAAGAAGAAACCCAAAGAGCAAAATAAAAACATTACAGAAAAAAAATCACACTGTGGCAAATTTTTCCATTCAAAGTATATGAAGCATATGAAGCTTTCTGAATCAATAGTATATGAAATTGAGAAGTGGGTGGTTGTACTGAATTACTTATAGATATGAAATATTTTATGGATCTTAGTCTCAATTGTTGAAGTTTGCACTTCAATTTAAGGAAAGAAGGAACCCACACAACTCACTTCATCGCGATTAGGTTGAAAGTTGCGTACATTCGACCAATTTTTTGGCTCTAGTACGTCCAGAACTGATTCCGATTACGTAGATATTATGTGCAAATGTCACCACTTATTACATCGGATGGCCCTAAATGTACGTACAAAATACGTTAAAATCAACCAGATATGGATGTAAAGTGTACATCGCTTTTTTATCCATATTACGTAAAATCAACCAGATTT
>JAGEOH010001368.1:0-22269 GCA_032207245.1 Pardosa pseudoannulata
GAACGTGTAAATTTTCGGAATTTTAAATTTGCGATTTTATGAGCTCATTTTTGAAATATAACCAAATAACTCCTCCATTTTCTGCAGGAACATGGATCAACGCATATCAGCGTGTAGATCTATTTAAGACGAACATGATTATACTATATTTATTATAATTTATTCAGTTTATAAGAGCAGAATCGCGAACGTGTAAATTTTCGGAATTTTAAATTTGCGATTTTATGAGCTCATTTTTGAAATATAACCAAATAACTCCTCCATTTTCTGCAGGAACATGGATCAACGCATATCAGCGTGTAGATCTATTTAAGACGAACATGATTATACTATATTTATTATAATTTATTCAGTTTATAAGAGCAGAATCGCGAACGTGTAAATTTTCGGAATTTTAAATTTGCGATTTTATGAGCTCATTTTTGAAATATAACCAAATAACTCCTCCATTTTCTGCAGGAACATGGATCAACGCATATCAGCGTGTAGATCTATTTAAGACGAACATGATTATACTATATTTATTATAATTTATTCAGTTTATAAGAGCAGAATCGCGAACGTGTAAATTTTCGGAATTTTAAATTTGCGATTTTATGAGCTCATTTTTGAAATATAACCAAATAACTCCTCCATTTTCTGCAGGAAACATGGATCAACGCATATCAGCGTGTAGATCTATTTAAGACGAACATAATTATACTATATTTATTATAATTTATTCAGTTTATAAGAGCAGAATCGCGAACGTGTAAATTTTCGGAATTTTAAATTTGCGATTTTATGAGCTCATTTTTGAAATATAACCAAATAACTCCTCCATTTTCTGCTGAAACATGGAACAATGCATATCACCGTGTAGGTCTCTTAAAGACGAAGAGATTGATACTATATTTATTATAATTTATTCAGTTTATAAGAGCAGAATCGCGAACGTGTAAATTTTCGGAATTTTAAATTTGCGATTTTATGAGCTCATTTTTGAAATATAACCAAATAACTCCTCCATTTTCTGCTGAAACATGGAACAATGCATATCACCGTGTAGATCTATTTAAGACGAACATGATTATACTATATTTATTATAATTTATTCAGTTTATAAGAGCAGAATCGCGAACGTGTAAATTTTCGGAATTTTAAATTTGCGATTTTATGAGCTCATTTTTGAAATATAACCAAATAACTCCTCCATTTTCTGCAGGAAAATGGATCAACGCATATCAGCGTGTAGATCTATTTAAGACGAACATGATTATACTATATTTATTATAATTTATTCAGTTTATAAGAGCAGAATCGCGAACGTGTAAATTTTCGGAATTTTAAATTTGCGATTTTATGAGCTCATTTTTGAAATATAACCAAATAACTCCTCCATTTTCTGCAGGAACATGGATCAACGCATATCAGCGTGTAGATCTATTTAAGACGAACATGATTATACTATATTTATTATAATTTATTCAGTTTATAAGAGCAGAATCGCGAACGTGTAAATTTTCGGAATTTTAAATTTGCGATTTTATGAGCTCATTTTTGAAATATAACCAAATAACTCCTCCATTTTCTGCAGGAAACATGGATCAACGCATATCAGCGTGTAGATCTATTTAAGACGAACATGATTATACTATATTTATTATAATTTATTCAGTTTATAAGAGCAGAATCGCGAACGTGTAAATTTTCGGAATTTTAAATTTGCGATTTTATGAGCTCATTTTTGAAATATAACCAAATAACTCCTCCATTTTCTGCAGAACATGGATCAACGCATATCAGCGTGTAGATCTATTTAAGACGAACATGATTATACTATATTTATAAATTTATTCAGTTTATAAGAGCAGAATCGCGAACGTGTAAATTTTCGGAATTTTAAATTTGCGATTTTATGAGCTCATTTTTGAAATATAACCAAATAACTCCTCCATTTTCTGCAGGAAACATGGATCAACGCATATCAGCGTGTAGATCTATTTAAGACGAACATGATTATACTATATTTATTATAATTCATTCAGTTTATAAGAGCAGAATCGCGAACGTGTAAATTTTCGGAATTTTAAATTTGCGATTTTATGAGCTCATTTTTGAAATATAACCAAATAACTCCTCCATTTTCTGCAAACATGGATCAACGCATATCAGCGTGTAGATCTATTTAAGACGAACATGATTATACTATATTTATTATAATTTATTCAGTTTATAAGAGCAGAATCGCGAACGTGTAAATTTTCGGAATTTTAAATTTGCGATTTTATGAGCTCATTTTTGAAATATAACCAAATAACTCCTCCATTTTCTGCAGGAACATGGATCAACGCATATCAGCGTGTAGATCTATTTAAGACGAAATTATACTATATTTATTATAATTTATTCAGTTTATAAGAGCAGAATCGCGAACGTGTAAATTTTCGGAATTTTAAATTTGCGATTTTATGAGCTCATTTTTGAAATATAACCAAATAACTCCTCCATTTTCTGCAGGAAAATGGATCAACGCATATCAGCGTGTAGATCTATTTAAGACGAACATGATTATACTATATTTATTATAATTTATTCAGTTTATAAGAGCAGAATCGCGAACGTGTAAATTTTCGGAATTTTAAATTTGCGATTTTATGAGCTCATTTTTGAAATATAACCAAATAACTCCTCCATTTTCTGCAGGAAACATGGATCAACGCATATCAGCGTGTAGATCTATTTAAGACGAACATGATTATACTATATTTATTATAATTTATTCAGTTTATAAGAGCAGAATCGCGAACGTGTAAATTTTCGGAATTTTAAATTTGCGATTTTATGAGCTCATTTTTGAAATATAACCAAATAACTCCTCCATTTTCTGCAGGAACATGGATCAACGCATATCAGCGTGTAGATCTATTTAAGACGAACATGATTATACTATATTTATTATAATTTATTCAGTTTATAAGAGCAGAATCGCGAACGTGTAAATTTTCGGAATTTTAAATTTGCGATTTTATGAGCTCATTTTTGAAATATAACCAAATAACTCCTCCATTTTCTGCAAACATGGATCAACGCATATCAGCGTGTAGATCTATTTAAGACGAACATGATTATACTATATTTATTATAATTTATTCAGTTTATAAGAGCAGAATCGCGAACGTGTAAATTTTCGGAATTTTAAATTTGCGATTTTATGAGCTCATTTTTGAAATATAACCAAATAACTCCTCCATTTTCTGCAGGAAACATGGATCAACGCATATCAGCGTGTAGATCTATTTAAGACGAACATGATTATACTATATTTATTATAATTTATTCAGTTTATAAGAGCAGAATCGCGAACGTGTAAATTTTCGGAATTTTAAATTTGCGATTTTATGAGCTCATTTTTGAAATATAACCAAATAACTCCTCCATTTTCTGCTGAAACATGGATCAACGCATATCAGCGTGTAGATCTATTTAAGACGAACATTTATACTATATTTATTATAATTTATTCAGTTTATAAGAGCAGAATCGCGAACGTGTAAATTTTCGGAATTTTAAATTTGCGATTTTATGAGCTCATTTTTGAAATATAACCAAATAACTCCTCCATTTTCTGCTGAAAAATGGATCACGCATATCAGCGTGTAGATCTATTTAAGGACGAACATGATTATACTATATTTATTATAATTTATTCAGTTTATAAGAGCAGAATCGCGAACGTGTAAATTTTCGGAATTTTAAATTTGCGATTTTATGAGCTCATTTTTGAAATATAACCAAATAACTCCTCCATTTTCTGCAGGAACATGGATCAACGCATATCAGCGTGTAGATCTATTTAAGACGAACATGATTATACTATATTTATTATAATTTATTCAGTTTATAAGAGCAGAATCGCGAACGTGTAAATTTTCGGAATTTTAAATTTGCGATTTTATGAGCTCATTTTTGAAATATAACCAAATAACTCCTCCATTTTCTGCAGGAACATGTGGATCAACGCATATCAGCGTGTAGATCTATTTAAGACGAACATGATTATACTATATTTATTATAATTTATTCAGTTTATAAGAGCAGAATCGCGAACGTGTAAATTTTCGGAATTTTAAATTTGCGATTTTATGAGCTCATTTTTGAAATATAACCAAATAACTCCTCCATTTTCTGCTGAAACATGGATCTATGCATATCAGCGTGTAGATCTATTTAAGACGAACATGATTATACTATATTTATTATAATTTATTCAGTTTATAAGAGCAGAATCGCGAACGTGTAAATTTTCGGAATTTTAAATTTGCGATTTTATGAGCTCATTTTTGAAATATAACCAAATAACTCCTCCATTTTCTGCTGAAACATGGAACAATGCATATCACCGTGTAGGTCTTTTAAAGACGAAGAGATTGATACTATATTTATTATAATTTATTCAGTTTATAAGAGCAGAATCGCGAACGTGTAAATTTTCGGAATTTTAAATTTGCGATTTTATGAGCTCATTTTTGAAATATAACCAAATAACTCCTCCATTTTCTGCTGAAACATGGATCAACGCATATCAGCGTGTAGATCTATTTAAGACGAACATGATTATACTATATTTATTATAATTTATTCAGTTTATAAGAGCAGAATCGCGAACGTGTAAATTTTCGGAATTTTAAATTTGCGATTTTATGAGCTCATTTTTGAAATATAACCAAATAACTCCTCCATTTTCTGCTGAAACATGGATCTATGCATATCAGCGTGTAGATCTATTTAAGACGAACATGATTATACTATATTTATTATAATTTATTCAGTTTATAAGAGCAGAATCGCGAACGTGTAAATTTTCGGAATTTTAAATTTGCGATTTTATGAGCTCATTTTTGAAATATAACCAAATAACTCCTCCATTTTCTGCAGGAACATGGATCAACGCATATCAGCGTGTAGATCTATTTAAGACGAACATGATTATACTATATTTATTATAATTTATTCAGTTTATAAGAGCAGAATCGCGAACGTGTAAATTTTCGGAATTTTAAATTTGCGATTTTATGAGCTCATTTTTGAAATATAACCAAATAACTCCTCCATTTTCTGCTGAAACATGGATCAACGCATATCAGCGTGTAGATCTATTTAAGACGAACATGATTATACTATATTTATTATAATTCATTCAGTTTATAAGAGCAGAATCGCGAACGTGTAAATTTTCGGAATTTTAAATTTGCGATTTTATGAGCTCATTTTTGAAATATAACCAAATAACTCCTCCATTTTCTGCAGGAACATGGATCAACGCATATCAGCGTGTAGATCTATTTAAGACGAACATTATACTATATTTATTATAATTTATTCAGTTTATAAGAGCAGAATCGCGAACGTGTAAATTTTCGGAATTTTAAATTTGCGATTTTATGAGCTCATTTTTGAAATATAACCAAATAACTCCTCCATTTTCTGCAGGAACATGGATCAACGCATATCAGCGTGTAGATCTATTTAAGACGAACATGATTATACTATATTTATTATAATTTATTCAGTTTATAAGAGCAGAATCGCGAACGTGTAAATTTTCGGAATTTTAAATTTGCGATTTTATGAGCTCATTTTTGAAATATAACCAAATAACTCCTCCATTTTCTGCAGGAAAATGGATCAACGCATATCAGCGTGTAGATCTATTTAAGACGAACATGATTATACTATATTTATTATAATTCATTCAGTTTATAAGAGCAGAATCGCGAACGTGTAAATTTTCGGAATTTTAAATTTGCGATTTTATGAGCTCATTTTTGAAATATAACCAAATAACTCCTCCATTTTCTGCAGGAAACATGGATCAACGCATATCAGCGTGTAGATCTATTTAAGACGAACATGATTATACTATATTTATTATAATTTATTCAGTTTATAAGAGCAGAATCGCGAACGTGTAAATTTTCGGAATTTTAAATTTGCGATTTTATGAGCTCATTTTTGAAATATAACCAAATAACTCCTCCATTTTCTGCAGGAACATGGATCAACGCATATCAGCGTGTAGATCTATTTAAGACGAACATGATTATACTATATTATTATTATAATTTATTCAGTTTATAAGAGCAGCAGAATCGCGAACGTGTAAATTTTCGGAATTTTAAATTTGCGATTTTATGAGCTCATTTTTGAAATATAACCAAATAACTCCTCCATTTTCTGCAGGAACATGGATCAACGCATATCAGCGTGTAGATCTATTTAAGACGAACATGATTATACTATATTTATTATAATTTATTCAGTTTATAAGAGCAGAATCGCGAACGTGTAAATTTTCGGAATTTTAAATTTGCGATTTTATGAGCTCATTTTTGAAATATAACCAAATAACGCCTCCATTTTCTGCAGGAACATGGATCTATGCATATCAGCGTGTAGATCTATTTAAGACGAACATGATTATACTATATTTATTATAATTTATTCAGTTTATAAGAGCAGAATCGCGAACGTGTAAATTTTCGGAATTTTAAATTTGCGATTTTATGAGCTCATTTTTGAAATATAACCAAATAACTCCTCCATTTTCTCCGGAACATGGATCAACGCATATCAGCGTGTAGATCTATTTAAGACGAACATGATTATACTATATTTATTATAATTTATTCAGTTTATAAGAGCAGAATCGCGAACGTGTAAATTTTCGGAATTTTAAATTTGCGATTTTATGAGCTCATTTTTGAAATATAACCAAATAACTCCTCCATTTTCTGCAGGACATGGATCAACGCATATCAGCGTGTAGATCTATTTAAGACGAACACGATTATACTATATTTATTATAATTTATTCAGTTTATAAGAGCAGAATCGCGAACGTGTAAATTTTCGGAATTTTAAATTTGCGATTTTATGAGCTCATTTTTGAAATATAACCAAATAACTCCTCCATTTTCTGCAGGAACATGGATCAACGCATATCAGCGTGTAGATCTATTTAAGACGAAGAATTATACTATATTTATTATAATTTATTCAGTTTATAAGAGCAGAATCGCGAACGTGTAAATTTTCGGAATTTTAAATTTGCGATTTTATGAGCTCATTTTTGAAATATAACCAAATAACTCCTCCATTTTCTGCAGGAACATGGATCAACGCATATCAGCGTGTAGATCTATTTAAGACGAACATAATTATACTATATTTATTATAATTCATTCAGTTTATAAGAGCAGAATCGCGAACGTGTAAATTTTCGGAATTTTAAATTTGCGATTTTATGAGCTCATTTTTGAAATATAACCAAATAACTCCTCCATTTTCTGCAGGAAAATGGATCAACGCATATCAGCGTGTAGATCTATTTAAGACGAACATGATTATACTATATTTATTATAATTTATTCAGTTTATAAGAGCAGAATCGCGAACGTGTAAATTTTCGGAATTTTAAATTTGCGATTTTATGAGCTCATTTTTGAAATATAACCAAATAACTCCTCCATTTTCTGCAGGAAACATGGATCAACGCATATCAGCGTGTAGATCTATTTAAGACGAACATGATTATACTATATTTATTATAATTTATTCAGTTTATAAGAGCAGAATCGCGAACGTGTAAATTTTCGGAATTTTAAATTTGCGATTTTATGAGCTCATTTTTGAAATATAACCAAATAACTCCTCCATTTTCTGCAGGAATATGGATCAACGCATATCAGCGTGTAGATCTATTTAAGACGAACATATTATACTATATTTATTATAATTTATTCAGTTTATAAGAGCAGAATCGCGAACGTGTAAATTTTCGGAATTTTAAATTTGCGATTTTATGAGCTCATTTTTGAAATATAACCAAATAACTCCTCCATTTTCTGCAGGAACATGGATCAACGCATATCAGCGTGTAGATCTATTTAAGACGAACATGATTATACTATATTTATTATAATTTATTCAGTTTATAAGAGCAGAATCGCGAACGTGTAAATTTTCGGAATTTTAAATTTGCGATTTTATGAGCTCATTTTTGAAATATAACCAAATAACTCCTCCATTTTCTGCAGGAACATGGATCAACGCATATGAGCGTGTAGATCTATTTAAGACGAACACGATTATACTATATTTATTACAATTCATTCAGTTTATAAGAGCAGAATCGCGAACGTGTAAATTTTCGGAATTTTAAATTTGCGAATTTATGAGCTCATTTTTGAAATATAACCAAATAACTCCTCCATTTTCTGCAAAAACCTGGATCAACGCATATCAGCGTGTAGATCTATTTAAGACGAACATGATTATACTATATTTATTATAATTTATTCAGTTTATAAGAGCAGAATCGCGAACGTGTAAATTTTCGGAATTTTAAATTTGCGATTTTATGAGCTCATTTTTGAAATATAACCAAATAACTCCTCCATTTTCTGCAGAAACATGGATCTATGCATATCAGCGTGTAGATCTATTTAAGACGAACATGATTATACTATATTTATTATAATTTATTCAGTTTATAAGAGCAGAATCGCGAACGTGTAAATTTTCGGAATTTTAAATTTGCGATTTTATGAGCTCATTTTTGAAATATAACCAAATAACTCCTCCATTTTCTGCAGAAACATGGATCAACGCATATCAGCGTGTAGATCTATTTAAGACGAACATGATTATACTATATTTATTATAATTTATTCAGTTTATAAGAGCAGAATCGCGAACGTGTAAATTTTCGGAATTTTAAATTTGCGATTTTATGAGCTCATTTTTGAAATATAACCAAATAACTCCTCCATTTTCTGCAGGAAACATGGATCAACGCATATCAGCGTGTAGATCTATTTAAGACGAACATGATTATACTATATTTATTATAATTTATTCAGTTTATAAGAGCAGAATCGCGAACGTGTAAATTTTCGGAATTTTAAATTTGCGATTTTATGAGCTCATTTTTGAAATATAACCAAATAACTCCTCCATTTTCTGCAGAAACATGGATCAACGCATATCAGCGTGTAGATTTATTTAAGACGAACACGATTATACTATATTTATTATAATTCATTCAGTTTATAAGAGCAGAATCGCGAACGTGTAAATTTTCGGAATTTTAAATTTGCGATTTTATGAGCTCATTTTTGAAATATAACCAAATAAACTCCTCCATTTTCTGCAGGAAACATGGATCAACGCATATCAGCGTGTAGATCTATTTAAGACGAAACGATTATACTATATTTATTATAATTTATTCAGTTTATAAGAGCAGAATCGCGAACGTGTAAATTTTCGGAATTTTAAATTTGCGATTTTATGAGCTCATTTTTGAAATATAACCAAATAACTCCTCCATTTTCTGCAGGAAACATGGATCAACGCATATCAGCGTGTAGATCTATTTAAGACGAACATGATTATACTATATTTATTATAATTTATTCAGTTTATAAGAGCAGAATCGCGAACGTGTAAATTTTCGGAATTTTAAATTTGCGATTTTATGAGCTCATTTTTGAAATATAACCAAATAACTCCTCCATTTTCTGCTGAAACATGGATCAACGCATATCAGCGTGTAGATCTATTTAAGACGAACATGATTATACTATATTTATTATAATTTATTCAGTTTATAAGAGCAGAATCGCGAACGTGTAAATTTTCGGAATTTTAAATTTGCGATTTTATGAGCTCATTTTTGAAATATAACCAAATAACTCCTCCATTTTCTGCAGGAAACATGGATCAACGCATATCAGCGTGTAGATCTATTTAAGACGAACATGATTATACTATATTTATTATAATTTATTCAGTTTATAAGAGCAGAATCGCGAACGTGTAAATTTTCGGAATTTTAAATTTGCGATTTTATGAGCTCATTTTTGAAATATAACCAAATAACTCCTCCATTTTCTGCAGGAACATGGATCAACGCATATCAGCGTGTAGATCTATTTAAGACGAACATGATTATACTATATTTATTATAATTCATTCAGTTTATAAGAGCAGAATCGCGAACGTGTAAATTTTCGGAATTTTAAATTTGCGATTTTATGAGCTCATTTTTGAAATATAACCAAATAACTCCTCCATTTTCTGCTGAAACATGGATCTATGCATATCAGCGTGTAGATCTATTTAAGACGAACATGATTATACTATATTTATTATAATTTATTCAGTTTATAAGAGCAGAATCGCGAACGTGTAAATTTTCGGAATTTTAAATTTGCGATTTTATGAGCTCATTTTTGAAATATAACCAAATAACTCCTCCATTTTCTGCAGGAAAATGGATCAACGCATATCAGCGTGTAGATCTATTTAAGACGAACATGATTATACTATATTTATTATAATTTATTCAGTTTATAAGAGCAGAATCGCGAACGTGTAAATTTTCGGAATTTTAAATTTGCGATTTTATGAGCTCATTTTTGAAATATAACCAAATAACTCCTCCATTTTCTGCAGGAACATGGATCAACGCATATCAGCGTGTAGATCTATTTAAGACGAACATGATTATACTATATTTATTATAATTTATTCAGTTTATAAGAGCAGAATCGCGAACGTGTAAATTTTCGGAATTTTAAATTTGCGATTTTATGAGCTCATTTTTGAAATATAACCAAATAACTCCTCCATTTTCTGCAGGAAACATGGATCAACGCATATCAGCGTGTAGATCTATTTAAGACGAACATGATTATACTATATTTATTATAATTTATTCAGTTTATAAGAGCAGAATCGCGAACGTGTAAATTTTCGGAATTTTAAATTTGCGATTTTATGAGCTCATTTTTGAAATATAACCAAATAACTCCTCCATTTTCTGCAGGAACATGGATCAACGCATATCAGCGTGTAGATCTATTTAAGACGAACACGATTATACTATATTTATTATAATTTATTCAGTTTATAAGAGCAGAATCGCGAACGTGTAAATTTTCGGAATTTTAAATTTGCGATTTTATGAGCTCATTTTTGAAATATAACCAAATAACTCCTCCATTTTCTGCTGAAACATGGATCAACGCATATCAGCGTGTAGATCTATTTAAGACGAACATGATTATACTATATTTATTATAATTTATTCAGTTTATAAGAGCAGAATCGCGAACGTGTAAATTTTCGGAATTTTAAATTTGCGATTTTATGAGCTCATTTTTGAAATATAACCAAATAACTCCTCCATTTTCTGCAGGAACATGGATCAACGCATATCAGCGTGTAGATCTATTTAAGACGAACATGATTATACTATATTTATTATAATTTATTCAGTTTATAAGAGCAGAATCGCGAACGTGTAAATTTTCGGAATTTTAAATTTGCGATTTTATGAGCTCATTTTTGAAATATAACCAAATAACTCCTCCATTTTCTGCAGGAACATGGATCAACGCATATCAGCGTGTAGATCTATTTAAGACGAACATGATTATACTATATTTATTATAATTTATTCAGTTTATAAGAGCAGAATCGCGAACGTGTAAATTTTCGGAATTTTAAATTTGCGATTTTATGAGCTCATTTTTGAAATATAACCAAATAACTCCTCCATTTTCTGCAGGAACATGGATCAACGCATATCAGCGTGTAGATCTATTTAAGACGAACACGATTATACTATATTTATTATAATTTATTCAGTTTATAAGAGCAGAATCGCGAACGTGTAAATTTTCGGAATTTTAAATTTGCGATTTTATGAGCTCATTTTTGAAATATAACCAAATAACTCCTCCATTTTCTGCTGAAACATGGATCAACGCATATCAGCGTGTAGATCTATTTAAGACGAACATGATTATACTATATTTATTATAATTTATTCAGTTTATAAGAGCAGAATCGCGAACGTGTAAATTTTCGGAATTTTAAATTTGCGATTTTATGAGCTCATTTTTGAAATATAACCAAATAACTCCTCCATTTTCTGTTGAAACATGGAACAATGCATATCAGCGTGTAGATCTATTTAAGACGAACATGATTATACTATATTTATTATAATTCATTCAGTTTATAAGAGCAGAATCGCGAACGTGTAAATTTTCGGAATTTTAAATTTGCGATTTTATGAGCTCATTTTTGAAATATAACCAAATAACTCCTCCATTTTCTGCTGAAACATGGATCAACGCATATCAGCGTGTAGATCTATTTAAGACGAACATGATTATACTATATTTATTATAATTTATTCAGTTTATAAGAGCAGAATCGCGAACGTGTAAATTTTCGGAATTTTAAATTTGCGATTTTATGAGCTCATTTTTGAAATATAACCAAATAACTCCTCCATTTTCTGCAGGAAAATGGATCAACGCATATCAGCGTGTAGATCTATTTAAGACGAACATGATTATACTATATTTATTATAATTTATTCAGTTTATAAGAGCAGAATCGCGAACGTGTAAATTTTCGGAATTTTAAATTTGCGATTTTATGAGCTCATTTTTGAAATATAACCAAATAACTCCTCCATTTTCTGCAGGAACATGGATCAACGCATATCAGCGTGTAGATCTATTTAAGACGAACATGATTATACTATATTTATTATAATTTATTCAGTTTATAAGAGCAGAATCGCGAACGTGTAAATTTTCGGAATTTTAAATTTGCGATTTTATGAGCTCATTTTTGAAATATAACCAAATAACTCCTCCATTTTCTGCTGAAACATGGATCTATGCATATCAGCGTGTAGATCTATTTAAGACGAACATGATTATACTATATTTATTATAATTTATTCAGTTTATAAGAGCAGAATCGCGAACGTGTAAATTTTCGGAATTTTAAATTTGCGATTTTATGAGCTCATTTTTGAAATATAACCAAATAACTCCTCCATTTTCTGCAGGACATGGATCAACGCATATCAGCGTGTAGATCTATTTAAGACGAACATGATTATACTATATTTATTATAATTTATTCAGTTTATAAGAGCAGAATCGCGAACGTGTAAATTTTCGGAATTTTAAATTTGCGATTTTATGAGCTCATTTTTGAAATATAACCAAATAACTCCTCCATTTTCTGCAGGAAACATGGATCAACGCATATCAGCGTGTAGATCTATTTAAGACGAACATGATTATACTATATTTATTATAATTTATTCAGTTTATAAGAGCAGAATCGCGAACGTGTAAATTTTCGGAATTTTAAATTTGCGATTTTATGAGCTCATTTTTGAAATATAACCAAATAACTCCTCCATTTTCTGCAGGAACATGGATCAACGCATATCAGCGTGTAGATCTATTTAAGACGAACACGATTATACTATATTTATTATAATTTATTCAGTTTATAAGAGCAGAATCGCGAACGTGTAAATTTTCGGAATTTTAAATTTGCGATTTTATGAGCTCATTTTTGAAATATAACCAAATAACTCCTCCATTTTCTGCAGGAAAATGGATCAACGCATATCAGCGTGTAGATCTATTTAAGACGAACATGATTATACTATATTTATTATAATTTATTCAGTTTATAAGAGCAGAATCGCGAACGTGTAAATTTTCGGAATTTTAAATTTGCGATTTTATGAGCTCATTTTTGAAATATAACCAAATAACTCCTCCATTTTCTGCAGAACATGGATCAACGCATATCAGCGTGTAGATCTATTTAAGACGAACATGATTATACTATATTTATTATAATTTATTCAGTTTATAAGAGCAGAATCGCGAACGTGTAAATTTTCGGAATTTTAAATTTGCGATTTTATGAGCTCATTTTTGAAATATAACCAAATAACTCCTCCATTTTCTGCTGAAACATGGATCAACGCATATCAGCGTGTAGATCTATTTAAGACGAACATGATTATACTATATTTATTATAATTTATTCAGTTTATAAGAGCAGAAGAATCGCGAACGTGTAAATTTTCGGAATTTTAAATTTGCGATTTTATGAGCTCATTTTTGAAATATAACCAAATAACTCCTCCATTTTCTGCAGGAACATGGATCAACGCATATCAGCGTGTAGATCTATTTAAGACGAACATGATTATACTATATTTATTATAATTTATTCAGTTTATAAGAGCAGAATCGCGAACGTGTAAATTTTCGGAATTTTAAATTTGCGATTTTATGAGCTCATTTTTGAAATATAACCAAATAACTCCTCCATTTTCTGCTGAAACATGGATCAACGCATAGCAGCGTGTAGATCTATGTAAGACGAACATGATTATACTATATTTATTATAATTCATTCAGTTTATAAGAGCAGAATCGCGAACGTGTAAATTTTCGGAATTTTAAATTTGCGATTTTATGAGCTCATTTTTGAAATATAACCAAATAACTCCTCCATTTTCTGCTGAAACATGGATCAACGCATATCAGCGTGTAGATCTATTTAAGACGAACATGATTATACTATATTTATTATAATTTATTCAGTTTATAAGAGCAGAATCGCGAACGTGTAAATTTTCGGAATTTTAAATTTGCGATTTTATGAGCTCATTTTTGAAATATAACCAAATAACTCCTCCATTTTCTGCAGGAACATGGATCAACGCATATCAGCGTGTAGATCTATTTAAGACGAACACGATTATACTATATTTATTATAATTTATTCAGTTTATAAGAGCAGAATCGCGAACGTGTAAATTTTCGGAATTTTAAATTTGCGATTTTATGAGCTCATTTTTGAAATATAACCAAATAACTCCTCCATTTTCTGCAGGAAAATGGATCAACGCATATCAGCGTGTAGATCTATTTAAGACGAACATGATTATACTATATTTATTATAATTCATTCAGTTTATAAGAGCAGAATCGCGAACGTGTAAATTTTCGGAATTTTAAATTTGCGATTTTATGAGCTCATTTTTGAAATATAACCAAATAACTCCTCCATTTTCTGCAGGAAACATGGATCAACGCATATCAGCGTGTAGATCTATTTAAGACGAACATGATTATACTATATTTATTATAATTTATTCAGTTTATAAGAGCAGAATCGCGAACGTGTAAATTTTCGGAATTTTAAATTTGCGATTTTATGAGCTCATTTTTGAAATATAACCAAATAACTCCTCCATTTTCTGCAGGAACATGGATCAACGCATATCAGCGTGTAGATCTATTTAAGACGAACACGATTATACTATATTTATTATAATTTATTCAGTTTATAAGAGCAGAATCGCGAACGTGTAAATTTTCGGAATTTTAAATTTGCGATTTTATGAGCTCATTTTTGAAATATAACCAAATAACTCCTCCATTTTCTGCAGGAAAATGGATCAACGCATATCAGCGTGTAGATCTATTTAAGACGAACATGATTATACTATATTTATTATAATTTATTCAGTTTATAAGAGCAGAATCGCGAACGTGTAAATTTTCGGAATTTTAAATTTGCGATTTTATGAGCTCATTTTTGAAATATAACCAAATAACTCCTCCATTTTCTGCTAAAACATGGATCAACGCATATCAGCGTGTAGATCTATTTAAGACGAACATGATTATACTATATTTATTATAATTTATTCAGTTTATAAGAGCAGAATCGCGAACGTGTAAATTTTCGGAATTTTAAATTTGCGATTTTATGAGCTCATTTTTGAAATATAACCAAATAACTCCTCCATTTTCTGCAGGAAACATGGATCAACGCATATCAGCGTGTAGATCTATTTAAGACGAACATGATTATACTATATTTATTATAATTTATTCAGTTTATAAGAGCAGAATCGCGAACGTGTAAATTTTCGGAATTTTAAATTTGCGATTTTATGAGCTCATTTTTGAAATATAACCAAATAACTCCTCCATTTTCTGCTGAAACATGGATCAACGCATATCAGCGTGTAGATCTATTTAAGACGAACATGATTATACTATATTTATTATAATTTATTCAGTTTATAAGAGCAGAATCGCGAACGTGTAAATTTTCGGAATTTTAAATTTGCGATTTTATGAGCTCATTTTTGAAATATAACCAAATAACTCCTCCATTTTCTGCTGAAACATGGATCAACGCATATCAGCGTGTAGATCTATTTAAGACGAACATGATTATACTATATTTATTATAATTTATTCAGTTTATAAGAGCAGAATCGCGAACGTGTAAATTTTCGGAATTTTAAATTTGCGATTTTATGAGCTCATTTTTGAAATATAACCAAATAACTCCTCCATTTTCTGCTAAAACATGGATCAACGCATATCAGCGTGTAGATCTATTTAAGACGAACATGATTATACTATATTTATTATAATTTATTCAGTTTATAAGAGCAGAATCGCGAACGTGTAAATTTTCGGAATTTTAAATTTGCGATTTTATGAGCTCATTTTTGAAATATAACCAAATAACTCCTCCATTTTCTGCTGAAACATGGATCTATGCATATCAGCGTGTAGATCTATTTAAGACGAACATGATTATACTATATTTATTATAATTTATTCAGTTTATAAGAGCAGAATCGCGAACGTGTAAATTTTCGGAATTTTAAATTTGCGATTTTATGAGCTCATTTTTGAAATATAACCAAATAACTCCTCCATTTTCTGCAGGAAACATGGATCAACGCATATCAGCGTGTAGATCTATTTAAGACGAACATGATTATACTATATTTATTATAATTTATTCAGTTTATAAGAGCAGAATCGCGAACGTGTAAATTTTCGGAATTTTAAATTTGCGATTTTATGAGCTCATTTTTGAAATATAACCAAATAACTCCTCCATTTTCTGCTTGAAACATGGAACAATGCATATCACCGTGTAGGTCTCTTAAAGACGAAGAGATTGATACTATATTTATTATAATTCATTCAGTTTATAAGAGCAGAATCGCGAACGTGTAAATTTTCGGAATTTTAAATTTGCGATTTTATGAGCTCATTTTTGAAATATAACCAAATAACTCCTCCATTTTCTGCAGGACATGGATCAACGCATATCAGCGTGTAGATCTATTTAAGACGAACACGATTATACTATATTTATTATAATTTATTCAGTTTATAAGAGCAGAATCGCGAACGTGTAAATTTTCGGAATTTTAAATTTGCGATTTTATGAGCTCATTTTTGAAATATAACCAAATAACTCCTCCATTTTCTGCAGGAACATGGATCAACGCATATCAGCGTGTAGATCTATTTAAGACGAACATGATTATACTATATTTATTATAATTTATTCAGTTTATAAGAGCAGAATCGCGAACGTGTAAATTTTCGGAATTTTAAATTTGCGATTTTATGAGCTCATTTTTGAAATATAACCAAATAACTCCTCCATTTTCTGCAGGAACATGGATCAACGCATATCAGCGTGTAGATCTATTTAAGACGAACATGATTATACTATATTTATTATAATTTATTCAGTTTATAAGAGCAGAATCGCGAACGTGTAAATTTTCGGAATTTTAAATTTGCGATTTTATGAGCTCATTTTTGAAATATAACCAAATAACTCCTCCATTTTCTGCTGAAACATGGATCAACGCATATCAGCGTGTAGATCTATTTAAGACGAACATGATTATACTATATTTATTATAATTTATTCAGTTTATAAGAGCAGAATCGCGAACGTGTAAATTTTCGGAATTTTAAATTTGCGATTTTATGAGCTCATTTTTGAAATATAACCAAATAACTCCTCCATTTTCTGCAGGAAACATGGATCAACGCATATCAGCGTGTAGATCTATTTAAGACGAACATGATTATACTATATTTATTATAATTTATTCAGTTTATAAGAGCAGAATCGCGAACGTGTAAATTTTCGGAATTTTAAATTTGCGATTTTATGAGCTCATTTTTGAAATATAACCAAATAACTCCTCCATTTTCTGCTGAAACATGGATCTATGCATATCAGCGTGTAGATCTATTTAAGACGAACATGATTATACTATATTTATTATAATTTATTCAGTTTATAAGAGCAGAATCGCGAACGTGTAAATTTTCGGAATTTTAAATTTGCGATTTTATGAGCTCATTTTTGAAATATAACCAAATAACTCCTCCATTTTCTGCTGAAACATGGATCTATGCATATCAGCGTGTAGATCTATTTAAGACGAACATGATTATACTATATTTATTATAATTTATTCAGTTTATAAGAGCAGAATCGCGAACGTGTAAATTTTCGGAATTTTAAATTTGCGATTTTATGAGCTCATTTTTGAAATATAACCAAATAACTCCTCCATTTTCTGCAGGAACATGGATCAACGCATATCAGCGTGTAGATCTATTTAAGACGAACATGATTATACTATATTTATTATAATTTATTCAGTTTATAAGAGCAGAATCGCGAACGTGTAAATTTTCGGAATTTTAAATTTGCGATTTTATGAGCTCATTTTTGAAATATAACCAAATAACTCCTCCATTTTCTGCAGGAACATGGATCAACGCATATCAGCGTGTAGATCTATTTAAGACGAAACGATTATACTATATTTATTATAATTTATTCAGTTTATAAGAGCAGAATCGCGAACGTGTAAATTTTCGGAATTTTAAATTTGCGATTTTATGAGCTCATTTTTGAAATATAACCAAATAACTCCTCCATTTTCTGCAGGAACATGGATCAACGCATATCAGCGTGTAGATCTATTTAAGACGAACATGATTATACTATATTTATTATAATTTATTCAGTTTATAAGAGCAGAATCGCGAACGTGTAAATTTTCGGAATTTTAAATTTGCGATTTTATGAGCTCATTTTTGAAATATAACCAAATAACTCCTCCATTTTCTGCAGGAACATGGATCAACGCATATCAGCGTGTAGATCTATTTAAGACGAACATGATTATACTATATTTATTATAATTTATTCAGTTTATAAGAGCAGAATCGCGAACGTGTAAATTTTCGGAATTTTAAATTTGCGATTTTATGAGCTCATTTTTGAAATATAACCAAATAACTCCTCCATTTTCTGCAGGAAACATGGATCAACGCATATCAGCGTGTAGATCTATTTAAGACGAACATGATTATACTATATTTATTATAATTTATTCAGTTTATAAGAGCAGAATCGCGAACGTGTAAATTTTCGGAATTTTAAATTTGCGATTTTATGAGCTCATTTTTGAAATATAACCAAATAACTCCTCCATTTTCTGCTGAAACATGGATCTATGCATATCAGCGTGTAGATCTATTTAAGACGAACATGATTATACTATATTTATTATAATTTATTCAGTTTATAAGAGCAGAATCGCGAACGTGTAAATTTTCGGAATTTTAAATTTGCGATTTTATGAGCTCATTTTTGAAATATAACCAAATAACTCCTCCATTTTCTGTTGAAACATGGAACAATGCATATCAGCGTGTAGATCTATTTAAGACGAACATGATTATACTATATTTATTATAATTTATTCAGTTTATAAGAGCAGAATCGCGAACGTGTAAATTTTCGGAATTTTAAATTTGCGATTTTATGAGCTCATTTTTGAAATATAACCAAATAACTCCTCCATTTTCTGCTGAAACATGGATCAACGCATATCAGCGTGTAGATCTATTTAAGACGAACATGATTATACTATATTTATTATAATTTATTCAGTTTATAAGAGCAGAATCGCGAACGTGTAAATTTTCGGAATTTTAAATTTGCGATTTTATGAGCTCATTTTTGAAATATAACCAAATAACTCCTCCATTTTCTGCTAAAACATGGATCTATGCATATCAGCGTGTAGATCTATTTAAGACGAACATGATTATACTATATTTATTATAATTTATTCAGTTTATAAGAGCAGAATCGCGAACGTGTAAATTTTCGGAATTTTAAATTTGCGATTTTATGAGCTCATTTTTGAAATATAACCAAATAACTCCTCCATTTTCTGCAGGAACATGGATCAACGCATATCAGCGTGTAGATCTATTTAAGACGAACACGATTATACTATATTTATTATAATTCATTCAGTTTATAAGAGCAGAATCGCGAACGTGTAAATTTTCGGAATTTTAAATTTGCGATTTTATGAGCTCATTTTTGAAATATAACCAAATAACTCCTCCATTTTCTGAAGGAACATGGATCAACGCATATCAGCGTGTAGATCTATTTAAGACGAACATGATTATACTATATTTATTATAATTTATTCAGTTTATAAGAGCAGAATCGCGAACGTGTAAATTTTCGGAATTTTAAATTTGCGATTTTATGAGCTCATTTTTGAAATATAACCAAATAACTCCTCCATTTTCTGTAGAAACATAAATCAACGCATATCAGCGTGTAGATCTATTTAAGACGAACATGATTATACTATATTTATTATAATTCATTCAGTTTATAAGAGCAGAATCGCGAACGTGTAAATTTTCGGAATTTTAAATTTGCGATTTTATGAGCTCATTTTTGAAATATAACCAAATAACTCCTCCATTTTCTGCAGGAAACATGGATCAACGCATATCAGCGTGTAGATCTATTTAAGACGAACATGATTATACTATATTTATTATAATTTATTCAGTTTATAAGAGCAGAATCGCGAACGTGTAAATTTTCGGAATTTTAAATTTGCGATTTTATGAGCTCATTTTTGAAATATAACCAAATAACTCCTCCATTTTCTGCAGGAACATGGATCTACGCATATCAGCGTGTAGATCTATTTAAGACGAACATGATTATACTATATTTATTATAATTTATTCAGTTTATAAGAGCAGAATCGCGAACGTGTAAATTTTCGGAATTTTAAATTTGCGATTTTATGAGCTCATTTTTGAAATATAACCAAATAACTCCTCATTTTTCTGCAGTAACATGGATCAACGCATATCAGCGTGTAGATCTATTTAAGACGAACATGATTATACTATATTTATTATAATTTATTCAGTTTATAAGAGCAGAATCGCGAACGTGTAAATTTTCGGAATTTTAAATTTGCGATTTTATGAGCTCATTTTTGAAATATAACCAAATAACTCCTCCATTTTCTGCAGGAACATGGATCAACGCATATCAGCGTGTAGATCTATTTAAGACGAACATGATTATACTATATTTATTATAATTCATTCAGTTTATAAGAGCAGAATCGCGAACGTGTAAATTTTCGGAATTTTAAATTTGCGATTTTATGAGCTCATTTTTGAAATATAACCAAATAACTCCTCCATTTTCTCCGGAACATGGATCAACGCATATCAGCGTGTAGATCTATTTAAGACGAACATGATTATACTATATTTATTATAATTTATTCAGTTTATAAGAGCAGAATCGCGAACGTGTAAATTTTCGGAATTTTAAATTTGCGATTTTATGAGCTCATTTTTGAAATATAACCAAATAACTCCTCCATTTTCTGCAGAAACATGGATCAACGCATATCAGCGTGTAGATCTATTTAAGACGAACATGATTATACTATATTTATTATAATTTATTCAGTTTATAAGAGCAGAATCGCGAACGTGTAAATTTTCGGAATTTTAAATTTGCGATTTTATGAGCTCATTTTTGAAATATAACCAAATAACTCCTCCATTTTCTGCAGGAACATGGATCAACGCATATCAGCGTGTAGATCTATTTAAGACGAACATGATTATACTATATTTATTATAATTTATTCAGTTTATAAGAGCAGAATCGCGAACGTGTAAATTTTCGGAATTTTAAATTTGCGATTTTATGAGCTCATTTTTGAAATATAACCAAATAACTCCTCCATTTTCTGCAGGAACATGGATCAACGCATATCAGCGTGTAGATCTATTTAAGACGAACATGATTATACTATATTTATTATAATTCATTCAGTTTATAAGAGCAGAATCGCGAACGTGTAAATTTTCGGAATTTTAAATTTGCGATTTTATGAGCTCATTTTTGAAATATAACCAAATAACTCCTCCATTTTCTGCAGGAAACATGGATCAACGCATATCAGCGTGTAGATCTATTTAAGACGAACATGATTATACTATATTTATTATAATTTATTCAGTTTATAAGAGCAGAATCGCGAACGTGTAAATTTTCGGAATTTTAAATTTGCGATTTTATGAGCTCATTTTTGAAATATAACCAAATAACTCCTCCATTTTCTGCAGGAACATGGATCAACGCATATCAGCGTGTAGATCTATTTAAGAC
>JAGEOH010001369.1:0-22252 GCA_032207245.1 Pardosa pseudoannulata
TCTCTCAATCATTCTTTCCGACTTGGCGAAGAACCTATCATTTCATTCTCACTCATAATTTTATTTTCTTGAGATTTTCAAGTAACACCAATTTTATATATGTAAAATATGCATAATAATTAATCCAGCTTCAGTTTTTATTAAAATTTCATTTTTTTTTAATTTTCTCTCTAATTTTTTATATTTTGTTGTTTTTGCTTCAAATTTTTTTATACATTTAGTGAAACATATTACACAATAATAGACATGGACTTATCTATATATATAAAAATGAATTTGTGTCTGTATGTCTGTCTGTACTCGATAGACTCAAAAACCATATACATAATCGCCGTGAAAATTTGGGAAATTATTAGGTATATCCTTGGGAAGGTTTTTGTAAATTTTTAAAGTTCGAAATCCATTCCTTCCCCTTTTTTCGAGCGTTTCATGTCATTATTCCAAGCATTATTTTCCCCCGGTTAAACTCAAACGATTCACTTTTTAATTTATCGCATCATAACTAAGTGAAAGAAGCAATAATTCTAGCAATGTGACGTCATCCCAAGTAATTGTTTTTAAAAGCAGTTTTCCTCGGTTAAAAGCAGGAGATTAAAATTTTCAATTTATCGCGTAATAAAAAGGTAAAAACGATAATTTTTTTTATCATTATGACGTCATTCCTTTCAATATCTCATTTATTCATTTCTTCTTTTATATTATTTAAACATCGTCTGCGTAGTATCCATTCGATTTGACCCGGAAATGGAGATATAAAGTGATTCACTTTCACTTCTATGTGACGCAAATTATAGCATTTTTATATGAGAAGTAGTTTTAAATTTAATTCTTGATTGATTTTTACGTTACAATGAAATGTTTATCAACAATATTCTAATAACAAAATGTACAAATTTCAGTGACTCTCATGGGCAAATAAAAACCTATCATTTTATATCGTTATCTTCATATTCATAGGGTTGTCTATAGGTATGTGCGTTTCTGTTTCATACTAAACTATGTGTCTTGTCATAAATTTCCTTAATTTTTTACAACATTTATTAATTCCACCAAAATTAGAGCTGTTGCTGTCAAAACCTCTGCTTCCTATTCTACCACGTAATATGGCAAGGTCTATTAACGTTGCTAATCAACTTACAATAGTAATACAATAATGTAATTTAGGGTTAAACTTATATGTTACCATAAAAAAAGTTTGAGCAAATTTAATATAAGACACAAATTCGATTATAAAAACTGAATAATGTTATAATTTACGCTTACGATAGAAATATATAAATATGCCAATGCCTCAAACTGAACTGTGGCGAATTTAGAGAGTTATTCACGAAAAATAAATCTTTGTTTAAAAGTAATACATTAAGTAGCGAAGCACGGGCACACTTGTTAGTTATAAATAATACTAAATGTTATAGAATTGTTAAAAGCTATTACCATTAATCTCAAATATTAATTTTCAGTTTTTATTTAATGTTAGATTTTAGTTAGAAAATAGTGAAATACCTAATTAGCTCACTACCGAAGCTAAATATAGGCCACGGCCCTGTTATCAGCTGTTCATAACAAACATCCAGATAAGGAATAATATTCGTATTCGAAATTTTCTGCTTCTTAGTATTTTTGGATTTAATCTTTTTTTTTTTTTTTTTTTTTTTTTTAAAGAAAAAGAAGAGAGAAATGAAAATATTTTTTTCCTTGTAATTGTTCTTGAAAACATCGTCAGAAGTTGGAATTCGCTTGCTGTGTCAAATGGATTTCCTGAAATCGAAAAATTAAAATCGTTTGGCATATTCGATGAAAGAGAAAGGAAATGAATTCATCGTATTTATCAAAACTTATTACTCCATGTACTTATTCATAACTCAGATTTTAGTAAGTGATTTTTGATGCACTCCTTTTTTTATGAATACCCCGCAGTAAAATAAAAATCTTAGAAGTTTTATGAGATACAGATTTAATGATCCTTCACTCTCGGTATTAAAATCATATTTTTTCTACCTAATGGACTTAATTTTAAAACTTTTTTTTTCTTTTTTTTTCGCTTTTGCTTCTACACTCAGTCTGCCCTGGAGTTTATTAATAACTTTGGATCCACTAACTTCCACAATTTTTAATACAGAAGATCCCATCCGTTTTTCGCTCTAGAAGTTAAAAAAAAATGAAATTCCTCCTATGTCTTTGTAGCTGTTACAGCATTATCTCTTTAATGGAAGTCTTTCCGTTTCTTTCCCCCTTGTATAGTATTTTAACAAGAATGTGTTTTTTTTTGTGTGTGTGTGTGTGTATTTTAGTAATTTTTTTTCGTCGCAGCCTTATTTTTTGTGAGAATTGTTTTTACTCTGAATCTGTATTAAGTAATAAATAAGCTGTCAGTCTTAAGTTAATAATCCTTCTTGGTAAGAGTAGAGTGCGAATTTTGTATCAAACACTCGCTACATCCAGTTTTCATTTTGTCTGTTTGTTTTATTTACCTCTACACTCATTTGGATTTAATTTTCTGTTTACTTAAAAATGCAATAATGCAGAATAATTTGTCATTTCTAAAACATCTTTTACATTTATTCATAGAATTTGTTGAGCACCGACTAAAATGAACCAAATATATGATGGCATTACTTTCTGCTTCATACTAGTATTTTTGTCATCTGTTAAGGGGGATAATCATTTTTAAGCAACTCTAAAAGCTACAATTTTTGTTATATTTCAAATTTGCATAACTTTTATTATTACTATTTCAATTTAATAAAATTTTCAGCATCTGCTCTCTATAGTTATTTAATTATATATCTCAACTTAATATTTTCTCTGTTAAGTGCTTGTTTCTAAATTTTCAAATTTTTGCACGCAGGCTTACGACGACACATTACGAGTTTCATTAATAATTTCATATCGTTAGGCATGAATCTTTACCTATTTAATTTTTAAAAATTTTCAAAACTTTTCTCCAACAGAATGAGTTTTTCAAAAATTTAAAATAACGTACAAAAATATCAATAAAAAATCTCCAAATACCAAATATAATTAAAAAAACTATGAAAAAAGTAGGTACAGTTTAACTGTGCTGCTATAATGTATTTACCTTAAAAATTTTAAAACAATATATATATAATAGGTTTTTTTATTTAGAGAGCGCGCAAGTACAAAAAACATCATTTTAAGCACAACACAACAGAGGTTAAACAATATATATATATATATATATATATATATATATATATATATATATATATATATATATATATATATTTTAGTCATTTTTCTTTTATTTACAATTTTTTTATTTAAATTCGGCCATCATTTCCATCTACCAAAGCTCTCTTCATTTTCTCTGGATTCAATTTCATGGCATCTGAAACACAAATAAGTAACTTGAAAAGTATATATAATAAAATGTTTTATAATGTTACCATAAACATTTCCTTTTATCCTTTTAAAATGATTCAAAGATGATTTGAATATGTAAAAAAATAAAGGCAAATAAAATTACATCTAATAAATAAAATTAAGTTATAAAGAAAACAAGTTTCATAACAACTAGGATGAAGTGAAATCCATAATTTTACATATTATCAATATACAACTTTATTATTATTATTAAGAAAAGACACAAAAAGTAACCTTTAAATCAGCATACTTTAAAAAAAAATTAAGTCAACTATCTTAAATTTACTTAAAATTTGCTATTTTCTTAAATCTGTACTAAAGAAGTGTACTAAAAGGTATTAAAGATCAAAATGTACTAAAATGTCGTGTATATACTTTTGTAAATGGTACGTTACTATTAAAAAGAGAAACTACGGTTCGGATAGCCAAATATCGTTTTCTTTAGGAATAAATTAATAATAATGAGGGCATATATGATAGAACACAAGAAAAATCAAGAGAACTTACCTTGCAAATTTGAAATCCTGTAGCAATGGCGCAGTAACCCTAAAGATGGCGGTTGATACACAACTTTCTCTTTTGGTGGAGCTTCTGTACATGCGCGTAGATATAGGCGGTTACTTTTATATTTCTTAGCCAATGGTATGCAGATATTTGTACAAGAGGCTGAAACAGAAAATCTCCAACGTTGGCCCGATGGTTGGCCAGCGATTCAGAATACCGATGGCCAACCAAACATTTTGCCAACTAAATACCATCATTTCATTTCCTTTTTTCAACGTTTACCCAACCAAAGACCAACAACCAACTTGTAGCCAACGAAAATTTAGTTGCAAGTTAAAGAATTAATTATCAGGAGTCCAGTCTTTTAAGTTAAAACACAATAAATATAAAAATGCAGGTCTTTATGGTGAGAAAAAATAGTGGTAGGCCCTTAACAAGTTAAATAATTAAGATAAATAAAAATTAATTAAAAGAAGAAAGTTTAAGGATAGCAAAGTTTTTTTTTTTTAATGTTTAGTATTTCAAATATCGTTCTAGTAATAAAAATTGTATTTGAAATAAAATCGGTAGATATGAAATCTACTTAGAAAAAAAGAAATACAGTGGATCAGGTTAAAAAGCAATCTATCTGGAAGTTAAGGGTTTCCAGTTTTATATGTAGATGAAATATTGTAATCAACCCACTCCAATTTTAAAATTAATAAAAGAAGGTTGTATTAGAGTTTTAATACTTATGGAAATTTCGTGTTTTCTATTTATTCTTATAATATTTGGAAGGATTTTATTTATCCTCAAATGGAAATGCAAAGTTAAAAACCTTGTATTTTTCTGAAAACTTAAGTGGGTATGTTTTAAAAATTCTTTACTTAAATGCTTGTTTCAAAACTACACAAATATTTATCAAAATATGAAATTAACTCCGTGAGCTAAAAGGCTCATTTCATCCAAAATAATATCACAGATTTTTACGAGAATTTTTTGTGAAAAAGTATATAATATAAAAAGGCTAAAATATTTTTTTCAGAATTTTAGGATCAAAACTGAAGTTAGGGTGTCATTTTAAAATTTGGCTCAATGTTACAAAATGGCATCGATAGACAAGGGCCCTTACTCTGGACATTGCGGTTCGTTTCGAACCTTCGTTGTGACGTCACTTTGACGTCAGCTTGATCATTTGCTCACACAATGTCCACAAGCTGACGTTAAAATGAAGTCACAACGAAGGTTCGAAACGAACCTCAACGTGCAGAGTAAGCCCCATAGTGCTTTGTAAGTGTATAATTGATATAACTTTTTTTTATTTATAAACCAATTTTATTTCTTTGGATATCGCCGTAAAGATAAATGCCTAAACTATGATATAAACTTATTAAAATACTGAGTGACACACACTAACTGATACACATTTGTGATAAAAGCATTTTTTAAGGAATTTTTTTTGTAAATTTCAGAAATTTTTTACAGTGAAACCCCAAATCTAAGCACCTTCAATTTTTTTACACAATCTAGATATGAAACTTTTCAACATGAAAAAAATCAAAAGGGTGTTTTTTGAGATTAAAAAAATAAACAAGTAAAATGAAAAAAAAAATATTTTTAAGTTTTTAGTAATATTAATTCCGAGTCAAAGGTATATTAGAGATTAGTGCTTGGGGCAGGCACATTCATTAAAATATTTTCATAAGGAACCCAGCAAATATCGGTATGATTAGGCCATGAATAAGCCGAGGAATGTCTCATGAATTTTATCATCGCATCTCGATGTTCTTTGCTGATTTCCAGTATTTTTCCACGCCACCATTGATTATCATAAATAGTTGCAATAAACATTTCTTCTCTAATACTAATTGTGAGAGTGCAGCCTATGTTTGATAAAAGGTTTGCGAAACTGATTTGCTTCGCCTCACTTACACGTTGTGGGTTGAATGCCCAAGTTTTTTTCGCGACTCCAGGAAGCGTGTGGTGTGGCCAGTGAAAACAATTGCACTTAAACTTCACCAAGTTTAGGAGAATTGTGATGGATCTCCAGGAGGCGATTCAGGACCATCCTTGGAATCCCTGTCCTTCTGGGCAGAGCCAGGAAAGGATGCATTGTAAAAAGGACAATGGAACAACGAACGCATCAGCACAGGTTAATGGAAAAAGTATAGGGTTGCCTGAGTAGAAAGAAGGAAAAAAAAAAGAATGCAGCGTTCTCTTGGACATTGGCAATTTTTTTTTTTTTTTTTTGGACAATGACAGTTTTCAACATAGGTTAGACTGTATATTATTTGCTTGTAGAAATACACCTTCGTCAGTAACATTGAAAACTCCAGCTGAACTTATCTTCAAGTATATACCACAGACCAAGATTACAAAGCTCAGAAGTGATCATGTTATGAAAGAAAAGGGCTACGAGGAATATGAAAGGTTTCCCTCAACTGCCAGTGCAAGGAATTTCGAAATGAGTGAAAATGTTGTCGTTAAATCAACCAGAAACAAGGAAATGAAATGTTTCCCTGGCACGATCATAAAGAAAATTAGCGAATGTACCTATCTAGTAAAGGTTAATGGTCAAATCCGTCTTGTGCATGCAGATCATCAGAGAAAGTTTACATTTGAGATGATTGAGTCACCTATACATTACAATGTGCTACCTGATTGCATAAGTAAATCTTCAGTTCCAGTTACTGATAATACAGGAATCACTGGATCTGATTTAATGAAAGATGAAGCTGTTAAAACTAATTGGCATCATTAATTTAAATTATCGTTTGCACAACTTTTTATTTTTCAGATGGTAAATAAGTTTATTGTATTATTACTGTTCTTTCTTTTTTATTGTAATGTAGCTGATGTAAATTTATTCTTGTGTCCTTTAACTTTTAAAATAAAAGTCCTATAGGTTATGGGCCCAGGACGATAATTCCTGTAAAGAATTTTCCAGTTTTTTTATATTAGTGTCGCTTAAAGTAAAATAATAAAATGGCAGACTTTCGAAGTGACATCTTAAAGATGAATAATCGCAGTTATTCGAACTGGAAATATAAAGTGCAGCTACTGCTAATGAAAGAAAACCTATTTAAAAAGATAATTGAAGGTGAAAGACCGATTGCAGATGGAAATCAAAAAATAATTGCTGAATGGGATGCAGCCGACTATAAAGCACAAGCTTACATTGGACTTACAGTAGAAGATGATCAACTCATCAATATAAGGGATAAGAGAACGGCGAAAGAAATGTGGAATGCTCTCAAAGAATATCATGAGAAAAGTAAGTTAACGAATAAAAGTTCATTTGATGCGTACGATTTGTTCTTTAAAGCTCGAAGAAGGCGGTAATATTCCACAACATATTACTCGCATGCAAGAGTTGTTTCTAAAACTCCGCGATATTGGTGAAGAATCGTTATCGGATAAATGGAGTGTTGCGATGCTATTGAGTAGTTTACATAGAAGCTATGATCTTTTAGTTATGGCACTGGAAATATGACCAGAGAAAGAATTAACGTTTGACGTTATACAGCAAAAGATCATCGCCGAATATGAACGTAAACAACATGCAGAAGAAACTACCTGTAAATCTGAAAAATTAATGAAGTCAGTTGCTAGTAAAAATTTCAAGAAAACCCTCGTGGAATGTTATTTTTGTAAAAAAGCATGGTCACGTGAGAAAGGATTGCAAGAAATATTTAAATTGGAATGAAAAACAACAAAATAAAGTTAATACAGTTGAACATAAGGAGCATTTGTTTTCATTTGAAATTCAATCACATGGTTGGATTTTGGTTTCTGGAGCCACTAGACATGTAACCAGTGATAGAGAGTTTTTCACATCCTTGAATACATCATACACTGAGAAAATTGAAGTTGCTAATGGGGAATTAGTTGATGTTATTGGTATCGGTACTGGAAAATTAAAGTTTAAAAATCAAGAAGGGTTCGGTTACACCAGTTGTATTATCCAATGTGCTGTATGCATCGAAAGTTGTTGGAAATTTAATTTCAGTTCGACAACTAAACTAGAACAATTTTTCAATCAATTTCAGTAAAAATTTTTGTAAAATTATCAAAGATGGAAAACAAATAGGATTTGCCAACTCTGTTGGAAACTTATATAGATTATGTGAACCACATAAAATTCATACAGTTGTTGAACATAAGAGCAATTGTATTCATACATGGCATCGAAAAATGGGACATCGTGATCCAGAGGCGATAAAGAAAATGTATACTGAGGAACTTTTAGAGGATTTGAAGGTAGTTGATTGTGGAATTCAAAGTGTCATGCGACACATGCATGAAAGGAAAGTTGACCAGATTGCCCTTTCCAAAACAATCCTCTAGCAAAACAGCCAACCTACTTGACTTAATCCATACAGATGTTTGTGGACCAATGCAAACTATGACACCAGGTGGTAAACGATATATGGTCACATTCATAGATGATTTTTCAAGGTATACACATGTGTATTTGATGGCAAATAAATTTGAAGTGCCTGACATTTTAAAACGCTACATAGCATTTGTGAAAAACAAGTTTGACAGAAAAGTCAAGATTATTCGATCTGATCGTGGAGGTAAATATCTAAATACCAGTTTATGAAAATATTTGATAAATAAAGGTATTCAAACTCAGTTAACTGCAACTTATTCTCCCCAACAAAATGGCATAGCAGAGAGGAAAAACAGGACTCTAGTAGAAATGGCCCGTTGCATGTTGATTGATGCAGGTATACCAAATCGGTTTTGGAGTGAAGCTGTAGTAACTGCTAATTTCATTCAAAACAGGATTCTTACTCGATCAAAGAAACTAACTCCTTATGAACTGTGGAATAACAAAAAGCCTAATGAAAGAATTTTCAAATTTTTGGTTCTAAATGCTTTGTTCATGTCCTTACCCAGAAACGACAAAAATTAGATAATACAGGAACAAAAATGGATATTTTTGAGGTACGATGAAGAATCAAAAGCGTATCGTTACTACAATCCATCTTCGCAGAAGGTAGTTATTAGTCGAGATGTTCGGTTCTGTGAAATATATCAAGGGGAATCTGAATGCTTAGACATACTTGAAAAAGAAGAAGCTGTTAATTCAAAAGTCGAAATATCCCATAAAGAAGAGGAAGTTCAGAAGGAGAGCAATGAACCAATTGAAGCAGTTAAAGATCCTCAGATTCGTGTTTCTCATCGATCAACTAAAGGTGTTCCTCCAAAAAGACTGATAGAAGAGCTTCATACTGTAAAAGACGAAATTAAAGAACCCAAATCCTACAATGAAGTAATTTTCAGTAGATTCAAAAAGGAATGGCTTAATGCAATGCAAGAAGAATTGACATCTTTGGAACAGAATGGAACCTGGGAATTGTGTAATCTTCCTGAAAATCGAAAAGCTATTGGATGCAAATCAAAAAGGGTAGAGATAAAAGCATTCAGCAGTTCAAGACACGTCTTATTGTCGCTCAAGGGTTCTCTCAAAAATATGGTGAAGACTATGATGAGACTTTCGCTCCTGTTGTGCGTCAAACAACTTTGCGTACTTTATTGTCAATTGCAGCTAAAGAAAAATTAACAGTCTATCACTTTGATGTAAAGACAGCATTTTTAAATGGAAAAATGAATGAGACAATATACATGAAACAGCCTCCAGGCTATACTATAAAGGAAGCATCACAAGTATGCTTATTAAAGAAAAGTATTTATGGATTGAAACAAGCAGCCAGAGTGTGGAACGAAGTAGTGCATAAAGTTATTGTCAATTCAGATTTTAAACAAAGTAAAGTAGATTTATGTCTTTATTCAAGAAAATCATGTGATAGTTGGTGCTATATTTTGATTTATGTAGATGATATCATAATTGCAAGTAAGTCAAAAGAGGAGATACATGAAATTGAAAATGTTCTATCTAAAGAGTTTGAGATCAAGAATCTTGGCCCCCTTCAGCAGTACCTTGGAATTGAAGTTACAAAAGATTCAGATGAAAATTTTCAACTTTGTCAGTCAAACTACATCAAGAAAATTGCACTTGATTATGGACTGTCAGATGCAAAGCCAGTAAGCACAACAATGGATAAGAGTTATGAAAAATCAGAATCTACAAATCTGCTGAAAAGTTAATTCCAAATACAGACAGCTAATTGGACGTTTACTTTATGTATCAGTCAACACAAGACCAGATATTTCAGCAAGTGTAAACATCCTTGCATAAAAGGTTTCCTCTCCAAACCAGGAAGACTGGATACAATTGAAGCGTATTGTAAAATATCTAAAGTCTACTGCCAATATGAAACTCAAACTTAGCAACATCGGGATTCAGGAAAGTCCTGCATTCTTTGGATATACAGATGCAAATTGGGCTGAAGATAGTAAGACAAGGAAGTCAAACAGTGGTTACATATTCTTCTTAAATGGAGGTGTCATCATCTGGTGTTGCAAGAAACAAACCTGTGTTACATTATCTTCTACTGAAGCTGAATATGTTGCTTTATCTGAAGCCTGCCAAGTAGCTCTTTGGTTAAGGCATTTATTGAAAGACATGCATCAAGATGTAAATTGTGCCACAACAATTTATGAGGACAATCAGAGTTGTTTAAATCTGATTCAGAGTGGAAAGTACTCTAACCGAACTAAACATATAGATACTAAATATCACTTTATCAAAGATTGTGTAGATAAACAACTAATTAGCTGTGAGTACTGTCCAACGGATCTCTGATGGTAGCTGATTTGTTGACTAAGCCATTGTCACCCAATAGACATTGTATATTAAGAGAAAAATGTAAAGTTGTAGAAACGAAGGAGGAGTGTTAAAACTAATTGAAATCATTAATTTAAATTATCGTTTGCACAACTTTTTATTTTTCAGATGGCAACTAAGTTTATTACATTATTACTGTTCTTTCTATGTAGCTGATGTAAATTTGTTCTTGTGTCCTTTAACTTTTAAAATAAAAGTCCTATAGAAGTTATATCTCAAAAAGCAACAGAAATAGTGGAAAAAGAACAGAATTTACCCGGGATTGAGGAAATTTTTAAAAAGACTCTGGACTCTCTTAAAAACTTTAATTCATAGTTATCTAAAACACCACGACCAAAAAGGATCATAAAGCCACTAAATTGTTTAAACTTATAGTTCTGTTTAAGTTATTTCCAAAATATTTAATGAATTTGAAAGAGTTAAAAGCTAATTTACTATTGTATGCTTAATTTAAATTTTTTTTAGGGAGGAGAGCGTCATATAGTATATTGTATGGCAACGTGTGTTTTAGGTAAATCGTTTGTTTGGTCTGGCAACAGTATATACAAATCGTCTGTCTTTGCTCTTTTATGTGTTTATTTTTTGCTCGTTGTCATTTTTGTGCTTACTGACAGAAGCCTCTGGATTGAAGGGTTTGGCCCATATGGTCCAGTTGCCACATCATCTTTAAATTCATTCTTGGGGATAGTTCCGTTTCATTGCCGTTTTCCTAGGTTGTCACGGTTGGCGACTTTTTTTTTAGCGATAATTATTTTGATAATGTACCCATGCTGGCAACCTCTTTCCTCTCATCTACGATTGGTCCGGACAGTGTTTACGTCATTTTCTTGGTGAGGCGGGTTTCTTCAGAGTTGTATCGCCAAGGCATCTTAAATCAAGTGATGTTTATCTTTTCTGGTACTTTTCTGGTACCCCTTTTTTTAGCAACTTGGCATCTAAAGAAAGCTTTAAGAAAGCTAAATTTTCTCTTATGGTATTCCCAGTATTTCTAAGAACTAACACCGCACAGTAAGCACTCCTTACTGTGTTTTCTTTTCAGAATCATTAAGAGGATTTCGTGAAACGGCTGAAATCTGCTCTGAATATAGGAAATAGAAATGGAAACACAAATAATTTTTTAAATCCTATTTCAATTACATAATATAATAATTTTTTAAATCCTATTTCAATTACATAATATAATAATTTTTTAAATCCTATTTCAATTACATAATATAATAATTTTTTAAATCCTATTTCAATTACATAATATAATAATTTTTTAAATCCTATTTCAATTACATAATATAATAATTTTATAAAACCGTACTAAGACTGCTTAAAAATGCAATTAGTTATATTACTACACGCTTACTCCTCGTAAAAAAATGAAAGAAATATCGATGAACTTCGTTGTGATTACGTTTCCTCGCGAGCTAATAAACAACTTTGCATCCTAGCCAATAGTACTGAAATGAAATCTTTACATTAAAAAAAAAGGCACTTGGTAAATATCTGAATATATAAAATTATTTGTTTTAAACGGTAGTATGTGGCTGATAGTGCCTTGTTTAAAAACTCTCTGTCAAGAGTCTGTTTGAAATAAAGCTTCTGTATCATTGTTTTAGCTAGTTAATATAGTTAACTGTTGAAATTCTGTTGTATTTTTTACAGGTTCATCCTCTAACCATGTGAATACAATAGTAGATTATAATTCTGTGATAAAGAGACAATTTATCTCTACTTATTAACTTTACTAATTGGGAGATTAGTTACTCGACTGTCAACAACAAGTCACGTAACCGGTAACAATTACAGACATTTCTATGTTATGATTCGCATTGTGAAAGCAAGCATACTAGATATATTAGATTTAGAGAGGGTGATCTTTAAATAGCAAAATAGATTCACGATGTGTATTCAGACTAAAATAGCTGCTTAAAGCCAATTCCGAGCATCCATGTCGGATGTAGGATTCTAACCCTCGGATCCCGGTTCCAAAATGCAGCTCCCTCTCCATCCTTGGTCATTTCACTGCTTTACGTACTTTCTATTATTATTTTTTAAAAAATCAAATAAAACATTTTGATATTTAAAGTATTAACTATGCAGACTATTAGTTTATAATAATAAATACAATATCATATAATATGCAATATATCATATATATATGCAAGAATGGAAATTTAAAGTTAATACTTATAGATGTCATTCTATCAACTTTTAGTAAAGGTTTTTAAAACCTTCCTAGGCTGTTTATGCCCTGTAAACTCTATAAAAAAATCTCTAATTTTAGAAAAACATTATTGGGTGTTTTCATAATAACAACAGCAAAATTTCCATGATAGGTAAAATGCACTAGTTTCTCTCTCTCTTTTTAACCCTCAGTGTAACATTAATTACACGATATTAATATATGAAACTATTATTCTGCCTGCCCTTATTTGGACGTACTGCGGCTCTTTCAATGTAAACATAATATGATTTGATTTGGTTTGGTTTGGAGCGCTACGGTCTACTGTTTTGCACGCGAGGGCTAATGAGACCGGGACCTACAGTTTGAAGCCGATTCCGAACGGCTACGAACATCCATGCCATCAGCGGGATTCGAACCCGCGAACTCCGGTTCCGAAGAGCAGCGCTCTACCATTCGGCCATTGTTCGGCAAACATAATATGAAAAAACACAAAGCAAAAATTTTAGTAAAATTGTAAAAGCATACAAATATCTTAGAAACGGATAAACAAATAGGGAAGTTCTCTCTTCTCTAAATCTCACTTATCTAGAATCTCTTTAGACCTTTCTTGGGAAAGATCTAGTACCGTTAACAATAATTGTGTTAAAATCCTAAATATATATATATATATATATATATATATATCCCAGTACCTTTCCAAATGAAGTAATTACTGAGCAGATATGACTATATAAATGCAATTTAATTAAGAACGGCCTAGAGCCGCCCTGCTTTCTTAACAAAAGTGTCTTACCCTAAATACTTCACTGGGCGCTCTCTTTCCCATCTGGTCCTTAATCTCAATGATGGAAACTATTTAATAACAATTTTACTTCAAAAATTCTAAATTTTTTTAATTTTATGGTATGTTGTATTACTATGTGTGATTTTTGCTTCATAATAAAATTTTATTTAGTATACTTTCGTTTGGGTTTCTGTATTCATTTTATGTATCTGATCAAATCGTAAATTCTCCAATTTTTCAGTTTTTATGGTCTCAATTATGCATGTAACTAATAAATTTTTCTCTTTCAGTTTCTTTTAGCCATTAATATTTTTAATTTTTAGGTCCATAGCTCAGATACCCCATAAAGCTATCTATTACGATAAGTCAACTAAGAACACTAGTTTCCAGTCCATTTCTGTTACAATCTTTTATCCCGCAATAGGCTTATTACTACACTAAATCCACGTTTAAAAGTTAAGTTTTGTTTGGTTTTGGAGCTTTACGTTCTAATGTTTTTGTTACACGAGGGATAATGAAACCGGAATCTACTGCTTATAGCCGATTTCCGATCATCCATGCCAGCAGCGGGATTTGAACCCGAGAACTCCGATATCGAACAGTAGCGCTTTACCGTTCGGCCTTAGTAAATTGGAAGATTAGAAAACAATTCACGTCTTCTGCACAGTACTTTTGCATCATTTGAGTTTACATAATTATTTGAAACACATTATCGGGGATAACTAAGTCAAGAATATCTTAATTTTTGTCTATGGATATAGGAAAGAAACGTTAAGGATTCGCAATGAACAAATAAATCTTTTCTCATTATATTAAAACAACCAAAAAGAAAAAAATGGGTTACTGAGTATTATTTTTTAAAATTTTTATAAAATTTGAAAAGGGGTCACAATACGTTTACATTTGGTGAACCCAAACGTTTCCTTCAAATTAATTTTTATTTGTGACGTTCAACTTATGCTGAAAAACGTATAGCTGGGGATCTGTAGCAACCACTGCTATACATGTACAAAAAGATTCGATAATAGAATGAACAGATTATGTTCCATTGACAAAAAAAATTGAATAGAAATAATAAATGTAAAGGATAACAAATCATTTTACATAGTACTTTCTTTTCATTCAATGCCGATAACGTGTATCCGTAAAACCATTATTTCTATTAAATCTCATTTAAAAAGACATTTCTTTATTTCAAGTACACAACACTGGGTTTAACCATCCTTCGGTCGGGGTATACATAACCAACGTTGTCACGTTTACTTCAAATAATACTCTTTATGGGGTACTGTATATTTTAGGATTAGATGTGGAAATGATATTTCGTGATCTAAAAATAGTTTAATTTTAGGAATTTTAAAATTTGGTGATACGTTCTAAAAACTTTCGAAAACGTTTAACGTTAAATAAACGAAGAGTTCGGATTTTTTAGTTCTACGTATTAAAAAAGTCCCATGTAGTTGAGTGAAGAATGATCCTGAAACAACACTTGAGGTTCATTTATCCTCGTATCAATTGGTTTATAATCAACTTGTTTCCTAAGATTACAATATTAACAGCTGTCCTTCCTCGCAAGAAACAGTCTCTTAAATCGCATATATGTATCATTAGGTATGGCTTGGAACGCTGCAATCTATTTTTGTTTTTTTACTTTTTTTGCTACGCCAATGAGACTTGGACCAACCGTTTAAAGATGGTTAGTTTGTTTGCCTAAGTTCGTGGGTTCGAATCCCACTCTGGCATGGATGTTCGTAGCCATTCGGAATCGGCTATAAGCAGTAGGTCCCGATCTCATTAGCCTTAGTGTTTCAAAAAAGTTGATAGTAGCGTTGCAAACCATAGAACCATAGAAAGCACTGTTTAAAGACAATACCGAACTCATACGAATATCCATGTCAGTAACGGGTCTGGCTTGGTTTGGTTCGGTTCGCTGGCATAAAATAATAGAAATGAAACAAGCATTTAACTCGATTCTCAAATGAATAATAACAGTAATAGAAATTGTAAGCGTTACCATAAAAGTTTATATATAGAAATAATACTGTAAACTCTAAGAATAAAAACAGTCGTATAAACCGCAAAAAGTGGAAATGGAAAGGAAATTAGATTTTAGAATAAAAGCCAATTTCTAGTAGAAACCGAAACAATTTTGGATGTGAGGGTTAGGATAATAACCGAAAATGATTCGTGTTACTACAACCAAACTGGGATAAATATAGATCCTTTATAGACATGCCGGCAGCGGGATTTTTATACATCAACTCTAGTACCGATGAACAGCGCCCTTCCATATCGGCCATCGTTCGGCTAATTTAGCAGTAATTCTAAGTAAAAGGAAGAAATGCTCTCCAGAAAAAAATATGAAGAGTTTTAAGATTATGACATGGCGAAAAGAATTTTTTTTCACTGCATTAGAGTGCTGAAATGCGTTTTTGTAATTTTAAAATATTTCAATAATTTTTGTAAGAATATACTAAGTTCATAAAACTCTAAGAAATATGTTAGTTATATATGATATAAATAGTAATGAAATATATATGCATGAATGAAATAGTAATGAAATATATTTGAAATATGAATGCAACGTAAAAAAAGAAAAAATACCATTTTTAGAGTAACTTGATGATTATGATGTTCTTTTACTTGTTAGAATTAATTTATAAAACAAACATTTCACTAAAACATATTTTATTATCAAGATAAATGTTTCGTTTATTGAATTAAAAAAAATAATTTTTCACAAAACTTTCCCTTATATTGTTATTTTTTTGGCTATAATTATTCAATTTTTTTTTGTAAGGCATTAAAGCAAGTATATATATAATACAGAAGGAAAAAATTTTAACTTCTTCAATTCCTTTCCAAATTTTGATTTTTCTTCGATTATACTTGTTTTATAAGTTATAATTTAATATTATGTATAGTTTATTTCTTTTCAATGTTTATTTTAATAATAGATTCCTTGTGTAGATATTTCATGACACGTTTTCAAAACTTTAAAATTATTCATTCTTTTTTTTGTTGTAAAACTATATTTCTGTCCTATCCTATTATATTTTCCCTCAAACTCAGAAAGTTTATGATAGTTTAGAATTCAGTACAAATGTGGACAGAGATCAAAACGATGTACATCCTATGTAATACGGATCATTTTTACCTAGAACTAGTTTTAAGTAAAACACATTTGAACGCATCCAGAATGAATTTGAAAATGTTATGTGTATACAAATGGGATAGAATTTATATATTTAATTTGTGAGCTATGTATATGTGACTCATTACAATTTCTAAAATCCTCATTATTTTTTAAAGCAAAATTTGTATATTTAACAGAATAGCTTATGAAGGAAAAGAGGAAACATTAAAGTAGAATCATATAATTCTGTTATCATGCATCATTAAGAAAAGTACATGATGAGAAATTGTAATTATAAAAGTAAATGTTTAAAAGAAAACATAAAATATATTAAAACACAACTATAAAACATTAATTTCTTTGTGAATCATAATCAGTTATATAAAACAGAGTTGATTATAAAATTAAAAGTTGTTTTATAGAGTTAACTGTTTTTTTTATCGTGTTAAAACAACTATATTTAAAATAATTCTAATTTCTTTTACATTTACTTATTTATTTATTTTAGAAAATATTTTTCGAATGTACGGAAACAGTATTATTTATTGTAGAGAAGTTTTCATAATTTCAGTACCCAATAAAAATTAATTGTTGAAAGTTGTTAAAATATGAAGACACGTGGTTCTTACTAAATACATATAAAAATTTTAAAGCTACATTATTGCAGATTACAAAAATATTTTCTAATGCATTTTTGCCATTTAACCTAAAAACTACTTTGAAAAACAGATGAGTCAAAGCAGTTTTTTACTGATCGCCATGAAATAGACGAGAGTTTCACAAAAAGACGCTGTTTGGGTCAAACCGGAGATGAGGTCACTAAAGATAACAAGACTATATTGTACTCGTTAAGCATTGGAGCCCCTGGAGGCAGACTATGCGAGGTGCACAGGAAGTAAACGGACAATAAAGAAGGATGCTTTTCCCTTCTTCCATTCTAGCCGAAAAAGGTGGTAGGAAAAATTCTCTGAATTCCCGTTTTTTTTATTGACATCCCCCACCCCGGAGGCTTTGTTCCACTCGGAGGGTTAATAGTTCTCGTTTATCAATATAGTAAACAGTAGCACTCCAAACCAAACCTAATCGCCACGTAAAAAAAACTGTAATAAATGCAGTTAAAATATGAATAAAATATTCGTATTATAGTTTTTTTTAAACTCTTACAAGTAACTTTCTAGAAGAGCAATAATTTATTCATATTGGTGTATTTCATTTATTCATATTTTATTTCAAATTTAGATTTCTAAGAGTTTTACTATAAATAAATATAGGTCATATTTATTTTAACTTTGAAACATATTTATTTTTAGTAACCATAAGGTTCATGTAACCTTAAAACTTTAAATAAAAAATAGAGTTGAATATGTAGCACAGAAAACTATTTCTATTTTTAGCATTTACTTTAATTTATTTAATAATAGTTATACAAGTATAAATGAAAGAACTAAGGTTGAAAATTGAAAATATGCCGCGAGGTATAAATACCTATTCCAATGACACACAAAGAAAACTCTATTTTTAAAGAAAAGAGGGTGGGGATGTTGGGTAAACACAGCTAAGAGCCTACGGAATGTATTGTGAAATCAAACTATTTTGTAATACCAAAAATGACCAAATAAAATCTGCTTACCGAGATCACTACAAATAAGATGGAAAAGTGATTATTTGAGCAAAGTAATATTTATTTTTACGTTTTGGAGCAGTTTGGCGTAATTTACCTAAAAAATGATGGTTTTGGGGCACAATGGCTCACAGATATTGTTTTGGCACTGTCTAATGCAATTGGCACATTTCTCTATACATTAATTGCTTTTGTATCTCAAACCTCTGTACTGGGAAGCCATAATTAAAAAAGAGTATTCAAAATCTTACAAGATTTTCCCCTAAACCTTTGAGCAATAGCTTTAAAAGAAAGGCAGATAAATCATCAATGGGATTATTTCATCAGTTGGATTCAAAGCCGTGAAGTCCAAAAAAGAAAAGCAGCACCCTACCCATTCGACGATCGCTCGGTGTCCTACCTTATTCTATTTTTAGTCTAACTCTATAAATTTATGATAGTTTAGAATTATGTACAAATGCTGACACACATCAATACACTGTAGATCTTATGTAATTCGGAGTATTTTTAACTAGTGTTTTCTACAAGAGTTTTTAAGTAGTACCCTTACAAATAGTACTAGAATAGTACTAGAATACACTAGGAATAAATGGGCTGTATGAAATTTAACATTTACTATTGTTCCTATAAGGAACTTAGGAACAGTCTGATTCATTCTACATCTGTGTTTTTATATTTTTATACCTTTTAAAATTTCACAGTGTAAAAGAAAATATATCGAGACAAATAAATATGTATTCAAAGAAAAGGAAAAGGTTTAAACTTTTTTTACTCTACACTATGTATATGCTTGCCTTAAATATTTAAAAATAATTGTGAATAATTATCGCCAAATATCTAAATATAGATATTTAAATTACCACGACCGAACGATGACCGACGAATAGGGGACTGTTCTTTGGTACCACAACTCGTTCAAATCCCACTGCTGACATGGATTTGCGTAGCCGTTAGGACGGTCGTAGGCCCTGGTTTTAATAGTTCTCGTGTGGCAATATAGTAAACCGTAGCACTCCAAACCAAACAAAATCGATACGTAAAAAAACTAATAAATGCAGTTAAAATATGAATAAAATATTTATATCATGTCATAAGTATACAGTTAATAATAATGGATATATTTTAGTGATCATCAAGGTTGTTACCTTTACGTACCTAAATGAAGATCTTTATACACACTACATTATGCATACCTTTTTATTACTTTTAATGGATTGCAAATTAACTTTCTTCGAATTTTAACCCTTTGAGTTTGAGCCGAACAATGTCCGAATGGGTAGATTGCTAATAGGATAGGCTAATAGAAAAATAGAGGTGATTGTTAATAGGTTTTTCTTTATATTTTATTCTCTTATGTATCAATATTAGGCTACGTATACAGAAAACACTTTTATTAAGAAAGGTTCGACCCTAAGGCAGGAGGGTACCTTTAGATAAGATTTACGTCTACTTTCCGTGTATTTAAAGATTTACGATAACCAAACGGGTTTGGGGCTGCCATTCAGTATTAGAAAAGCAGTTGTTAGTGTTTATCTTTTAGTAATTTGTTAAAATAGAAGATAAAGGAACATTACATTTACTCAGTTAACAGCAGTTAGCTTCTTAATATATTGGAACTTATATTCTAAATAATAGCTTAAATATGTTATTTTATGTTGGATAATATAAAGTAATATGTTTCGTTGAAGAAATGATTTTTGCAATTTTGGGGCAAAACACCTCTTTAGATTATTTTTCATTTTCGTGATTTCATTTCAAATAATATTACGGGTCAAAAATCATAAAATAAAAATAACTACATTTAAGTATAATAAATATACCTCTTGCATACTTTGAAACCAACACATATGAAGCACAAAAAAATATACTCATGGAGAAGCTATTTACTTTACAATTACAAATCAGAATAGTTAATCTCGAGTGTTCTACAGTTGTCTTGTCGAATGATGGCCGGATGTGTGGCACGCTCTATTTGGTAGTAGAATTGGCAGGATCGAATCCCACTATTGGCATGGATGGTGGTAGTTGTGTGCCGCCCTGGTCGCATTAGCTTTCGTGTAGCAAAACAGTATACCGTAGCGCAAGCTAAGGCAAATTTACTTTATTTTGCGATAATAATTATTGTACTTTTATTATATTCGTTGTTTTAACAATAAGCTTGCTAAAGAAAAGTTGTAGATTTAGTATCCTTTTCTTAATTTTACAAAATGTCGAAGTTAAAGGGAATATCTGAAAATCTGGAAGTAAATGAATATTCAGAATAAGGATAAATCTCTGATATTTTTATTGCAGTTCCTTAAAAAAATGTTGTTCTTATGGCACGAATAGGTTTTATATCCAGCACCTTTATGTCACTTCTTATCCATATTTCTTTTCAACTTCGAAATAAAAAAATTTAAGCTGAATTTTTTTCTTAGCCTATAGAAAGAAGTATGTAAACGTGTGCATATGTTATATTTTGTGAGTCAAAACCACGTACTTAAAAATATTTTTTTAGTGTTCAATACTTGTCGAAAGGAGATCACGTGGATGATGATTATTTACGGAAACATCTGGACCTTAGAAAACCAGACCTCATAATGCCATACAGGTTACCGCAAAATGCGGGGAAAGAAATGAATTCGAAGACCTGAACAGATGTTTTTTCAAACAAAATCCCATTATGCTTTGGCGCCGTTTTGCTTTGGTTGGCTGGGAATTTACTCACATTCTGGCGAGATTCACTGATGCCAAATTGGCGAATAGGATAGTCGCCAATTTTTTTTAGCTGACCTAGCGTCATTCTTCAAATTTGACTCTGAGAGCGAGCGTCGGACTGATAATTTCTCTCGGTCACGTGTTTTTCTTATTATAATGCATCCTATTTTGTTTACTTTTAACGTATAAGAAGTATACTACAATTACTAGTACAGGGAAGATGCTATTTTTAATACGCTATTTTTTAAAAGTTCTTACAGTAATTTTACAATATTTCAAGATTCTGTTTTAAAATTTTTAACATTTTTTAATTAAAAAAAATTTTTTTTTTGTATTTTTTAATTAATGTTTCAAAATTTAAGGCCCGAAAAATCAGGAAAGAGTGTTGACAGTAAAGTTAGGAAAATGTTATAACTATTTTCTACTGTTTAAATTTTTTTTCTCTTTCCAGTAAATTCTGCATTTTAACATATCTAAATAGTTGAGACGGTAAGTTCAAATTTTACTTAATTTATTTTTTCTTTTCATTTTTCAAAACTTTGCGTTTAAAGCAAAATTTTTATATGACTTTTAAGTCCAAAATTTGTTTTTCGAGATTTTTTTCTTTTTTTTTTATAAAATATGACAATCTTATAACAATTTTCCCATTTTCGAGTATTTTAAACGTCGATATATTGAAAGATGCAAAGCCGTAAGATTATATATTTTTTCTTCCAGTTTCATGAGTTTTGATTTTTTTAACAAATAATTTTTATTTATTTATTTGAGTACGGAATACTTATTTAGTTCTGACAATTTTCTAATAAAATAGGTTTTAAATAGTTGCCGCTGTGAGATGTTTTAGAAAATATAAAATATTTATGGCATCTTTCGTTAAATTATGTTTGTAAATAACTTCTCGAATCAGCCTAAACTTTTATAGTAGTAGATTATGTAAAACGAAAGCATTATAATAGTTAAAATGCGAGATTGAGAGAGATTATCAATTCTACGATTTGGAGGTAGAAAAACTGTACGAAGCCACGCCCCGCGTCGATCCCTTTGGCGGAAAGCGCCAAACGCGTTACGCCAAATGCGTTCGGTAGCCAAGGAGGGACATGGTACTACACTAGTGCCTATTGTCTTTGTTTATAAATGTTTCATTTTCTCAAAGAAGTGTTTAAAAAGATTTTAAACACTTTTATGAATCTAAAAAAAAAAAAAAAAAACCCTAT
>JAGEOH010001370.1:0-22227 GCA_032207245.1 Pardosa pseudoannulata
TCTTAAAAGTATACTTACTCCTGCTTTCACTATAGAACATTTTATAATATCCTTGTTATCAATCTTGCCTCCATCAATTTCTGGTATTCTTATATGTATGTTTTCTCCTACATTCGATGCCGGAAATCTTATAGCATTCCTGTTATCAATCTTGCTTTTATCAATGTCTGATATTCGTATACGTATATTTACCCCTACATTCGCTAAGGACATTTTATAACATTCTTGTTATCAATCTCTGGTATTCTTATACATATGTGTTCTCCTACATTCTTTGTCGGAAATTTCGTAACATTCTTCTTATCAATCCTTTTTTGATCTGGTATTCTTATACGTATATTTACACCTACATTCGCTATAGGACATTTTATAGCATTCTTGTTATGAATCTTTCCTTTATTAATCTCTGGCATTCTCAGAGATATATGTATTCCTACATTCGCTGTCGGAAATTTCATAACATTCTTGTTATCAATCTGCTATTATCAATCTCTGATATTTTTATACGTATGTTTTCTTCTATATTCGTTGCCGGAAGTTATACAACATTCCGGTTATCAATCTTGCATCAATCTGCCTCTAGTAATCTCATCCCTATGTTTCTCCTGCATTAGTCTCATTCCTCTATCAGTCTCTAATATTCTTATACGTTTATTTTCTCCTACATTCGTTATAGGATATTTTATAACATTCTTGTTATCAATCTCTGGTATTCTTAAACGTATGTGCTCTTCTATATTCTTTGTCGGAAATTTCATAACATTCTTGCTATCAATCTTTTCATTATCAATTTCTGGTATTGTTATACGTATATTTACACCTACATTAGCTTTAAGACATTTTATAGGATTCTTGTTATCAATCTTTCCTTTATCAATCTCTGGCATTCTTATACATATATGTATTCCTACATTCGCTGTCGGAAATTTTATGCCATTCTTGTTATCAATCTAGTCTCTATCAATTTCTGGTGTTCTTATACGTATGTTTTCTCCAACATTCGTTGCCGGAAATTTCATAACATTCTTGTTATCAATCTTGCTTCTATCAATCTCTCGTATTCTTATACGTATGTTTTCTCATATTAGTTGCCGGAAATTTTATAACATTCCTGTTATCAATCTTTCCTTTATCAACCTCTGGAATTCTTATACGTATATTTACTCTTACATTCGGCATAGAGGATTTTATAACATTCTTTTTATTAATCTTGTCTCTGTCCATTTCTGGAATTCTTTTACATATGTTTTCTCCTACATTCGTTCCGGAGATCTTATAACATTCTTGTTATCAATCTTTTCTTTATCATTCACTATTATTCTTATACGTATATTTACTCCTACATTCGCTATCGGACATTTTATAACATTCTTGTTATCAACCTTTCCTTTATCAATCTCTCTAATTCTTATACCTATATTTACTCTTACATTCGCCATACAGCATTTTATAACATTCTTTTTATTAATCTTGCCTTTATCAATTTCTGGAATTCTTATATGTTTTCTACTACATTCGTTACCGGAAATTTTATAACATTCTTGTTATCAATCTTTCCTTTATCAATATCTGGTATTCTTATATGTATATTTACTTCAACATTCGCTATAGGTTATTTTATAACATTCTTGTTATCAATCTTGCTACCATCAATTTCTGGAATTCTTATATGTTTTCTCCTACATTTGTTACCGGAAATTTTATAACATTCTTGTTATCAATCTTGCTACTATCAGTTTCTGGTATTCTTATATGTATCTTTTCTCCTACATTTGTTACCGGAAATTTTATAACATTCTTGTTATCAACCTTTCCTTTATCAACCTCTCTAATTCTCATACGTATATTTAATCTTACATTCGCCATAGAGCATTTTATAGCATTTTTTATTAATCTTGCCTCTATCAATTTCTGGAATTCTTATACATATGTTTACTCCTACATTCGTTGCCGGAAATTTTATAGCTTTCTTGTTATCTATCTTTCCTTTATTAATCCCTGGTATTCTTATACGTATATTTACTCCTACATTCGCTATCGGACATTTTATAACATTCTTGCTAACAATCTTTCCTTTATCAATATCTGGTATTCTTATACGTATGTTTTCTTATATTAGTTGCCGGAAATTTTATAACATTCTTGTTATCAATCTTTCCTTTATCAAATTCTGGAATTCTTATACGTATATTTACTCTTACCTCACCATAGAGCATTTTATAACATTCTTTTTATTAATCTTGCCTGTATCAATTTCTGGAATTCTTATACATATATGTACTCCTACATTCGCTATCGGAAATTTTATAACATTCTTGTTATCAATTATAGTCTCTATCAAGTTCTGGTATTCTTATACGTATGTTTCCTATTACATTCGTTGCCGAAAATTCCATAATATTCTTGTTATCAATCTTTCCTTTATCAATCTATAGTATTCTTATACGTATATTTATTTCTACATTCGCTATAGGACACTTTAAAACATTCTTGTTATCAACCTCACCTCTATCAATCTCTTTTATACTTATACGTATGTTTTCTCCTACATTCTTTGCGGAAATTTTATAACATTCCGGCTTGCCTAAACATAACAACCTTGCCTTAAACGTTGTCTGGTAATCTTATCCGCATATTTTCTCCTAGATTCACTTTGCAGAATGAAAGCTCAAATACAACTTTGATTTTGGATATGATTTTGGATTAGAGGAAATATCTGTTTTCGCCAATAAATTTGCCCTTTCATTTCCTTCCACACTGCAGTACGAGGGACAGTGGTGTGCGGTAGGTTTTCATGCAGGGTGTGCAGATAACATGCATTTTCCAATAAATCTTTACTTTTTGAGACATCTCAGTTCTCCATTCTGAAACGGGTTATTTATTATGAATATAAATTTAAAGATTACAATAAATAAAATATTTACTTACGAGTAGTCGAGTTATAACTAAAAAAACAGCTAAACTTATGAAAATTCTACTAGCACTGAAGCAAAAATCATGTCTTTTGTTCTATGGTGTCATATCGGCGTCGAAAAAGCAACGCTTTGGGCTCGAAAAACTTATATGCTCAGCAAACGTAGCACCACATGGCGCCCGCTGCTGTCGTGCCTCATCAGAATACTCATTGGTATCGACAAACCGAAAGTCTATTCCACGTGCAGAGGATTTCGCTGCAAGCTGGCACAATAGAGCGAACAGTTTTTTGTTCGGTCAGTAGATTAAATTATATTTATTAATTGTTTTTAACATTTGGAAATAATATATTCTGCGAAAAACAATTTGACAATTTTTAAAAACAAAACCAGGGATATGGTGTTACATAATATAACTTATATACTGTCTGTAAGACACAATGAATGGTAAAATATGGACTGTTCTGTTAAATTTCATTTCTTTAAAACAAAACAAGATTGTTTTTCAGCTAATTATTTCAATAAATATAATACATCACCGAAATTAATTTACCACACTAAAACATTTCACTTTATATTGATGAAATACTTCTTTTATATTTACATGAAAACAAAATCTTACAATATATAAAGTTAAACGTTAACCGTCTGCAAAATTGTATAGCCAGTTAATCAATTAAAAAAACAAAAGCGCTTCAGCACGTAAGTCCCCGCTCTAATACAACCCTTAATAAACCGTACCTCCGGATGATTCTGAATGCCAAGTCCAGGAAAAATAGCTGCACTTGCCTCAGTGCCATAGTATGCTGTTCTTCTCCAGTAGCCCATACATATAAAGCGTGATTTTCAATTTAGTGCGCAGTGCGTACACATTAGAACTTCCTATGTTCGTTTGCGCTCTACGTGGTGCAGCACCTAGTACCGCACGCACTGCGGGAATACAAGCAAGCAAATCAACATAATATTTGAATATATTATAAATAATTTTTATTATATACCCTATAAAGACAGGCAGACATAGGGGAAGAAAATTATTGTCCCTCATAATTTTACCAGGGTGTGCAGTGCACACCCTGCACATATGGACCGCACGCCACTGACGAGGGAACCCACTGCAAGGCAGTGCAACCATTCATGGAAATTAAGAGCGAACTACATGCTTAAATATTTCACAGTCCTCAGTTAAAAGTATATTTTGGATACTAGACCTCTTTCACATACAAATTCCTGACTACGCTACTGGTTGGATCACATACCAAATTCCTGACTGCGCTGATTTGGTTGGATCTTTAAGGTCTATTGTTTTGCTACACGAAGGCTAATGAGAGCGGGACCTACTGCTTAAAGCCGATTCAGAACGGCTATGAATATCCATGCCAGCAGTGGGATTCATACCCACAAACTCCAGTACCAAAGAGCAGCGCTTTACCCTTTCTGCCATCGTTTGTCTTTACTGATATGTAGTACTAGCATACTATACTAGTACCAGTGGCGTGCGGTCCATATGTGCAGGGTGTGCACTGCACCTATGGCACTACACCCTAGCAAAATTATGAGAGACAATAATTTTCTGCACCTATGTCTACCTATCTTTATATGGTATATAATAAATATTATTTATAATATATTCAAATATTATGTTGATTTGCTTGCTTGTATTCTCGCAGTGCGTGCGGTACTAGGTGCTGCACCACGTAGCGCGTTCAAAAGCAAACAAACATAAGAAATTTTTATGTGTACGCACTGCGCACTAATAGAAAATCACGCTTTATATGTATGGGCTACTGGAGAAGCACAGCATACTATGGCACTGAGGCAAGTGCAGCTATTTTTCCTGCACTTGGCATTCAGAATCATCCGAAGGTACGGTTTATTAAGAGTTGCATTAGAGCGTGGACTTACGTGCTGAAGCGCTTTTGGTTTTTTAACTGATTAACTGGCCATACGATTTTGCAGACGGTTAATGTTTAAATTTATATATTGTAAGATTTTGTTTTCACGGATAATAAAAGAAGTATTTCATCAATATAAAGAGAAATGTTTTAGTGTGGTAAAGTAATTTCGGTGATGTATTATTTTTATAGAAATAATCCACTGAAAAACAATTTTGTCTTGTTAGACGAAAAAGGATCGAATTCTAACAGAACAGTCCAAATTTTACCAATAATTGTGTCTTACAGACAGTATATCTGTAACACCATATCCCTGGTTTTGCTTTTAAAAGTTGTGAAGATGTTTTTCGCAGAATATATGATTTCCAAATGTTAAAAACAATTAATAAATATAATTTAATCCACTGACCGAACGAGAAACAGTTCGTTCTATTGCGCCAGCGTGCAGCGAAATCCTCTGCACGTGGACTAGACTTTCGGTTTGTCGGCACCTATGAGCATCCTGATGAGGCACCGCAGCGGTGGGCGCCGTGTGGTGCTACGTTTCCTGAAAATAGAAGTTTTTTGTGGAAATATAAGCTTTTCGTTATTTTATTAGTAATGCGGATAGACATATAGATTTTGTGTACAAATAAATAATAAACGTTAAAGAAGTGTTTAATGTACATTTTTATGGTTTTATTATTATTGTTGTTGTTGCTCTCTGCACACCTTGCATGAACACCTACCACACGCCACTGACTAGTACTATTCTAGTACACTATCCTGTTCATAGCCTACTATACTAGTACTATAGTACTAGCCCGTCATATGAAGGGATAAGTAAAATATTTAATTTTCCAGGGTTGTAAAATATCCTACAAAGCAGATAAAAAATGGGTTTTTTGGAGGACTGAGAATTATCTGGTATATGCTCAATAATTTGTTTTTCTTCATACTCCTGTAAAGTCTTCCGATAGAGTGAATGCAGTTTAGAATCACATTGAATTCATTTAGTCAAACCGTGGGGTTATGTATAAAAAAAACCCACAAACGAACAAACTTCTTAATTTTAAAAGATATATAACTTAAACGCTAGATATTTATTAGTCAGTGTAATAGATTCCTAGACTTTTATGAAAAGAATTTATTGTTAATACCGGTGATAAAATTTTAATTGAAACAAAAAATAATACATGATTAAATTTAAAAGTAGCACATATATACCTAATCTATTTATTATTTAAGCCAAATATGAAAGAAAATTATTTACGTAATATCTCAGTTTAGTGATAAAACGTAGAAAATAATGCAGATGATATTTAAATAATTTAAAATAAGAAATGATTAAACGAGATGGTTAAAGGAATGACGTTATAATGCTAGGAAAACAAACGTTACTTTATATGATTATTATGTGATAAATTGGTAAATTTATTCGTCTGCTCTTAACCGGGGAAATAGAGCTTTAAATAATTCATTCAGCTCTCGAAAAGGGGGAAAGGGTTGGATTTCGAACGTTTTAAAGACGACAGTATTTTTCACTGTGAAATGAAGCATATTTATACTAACTTACTTTAGAATGAATACGATCTACAATTCAGGAGAAGATAAACTTTACTCGCTTTGAATTTTGCTAACACTCCTAACTCATCAAGAATCAATATGGATGCCACTATCCATTCCAGATCCAACCACTTCATAAATTTGAGGACAGACGGATATATAATTTAGGCTGTTATTATGTAGGGGATAGTAAATGTGTCATGAAATATAGCACGAATATTTAATAAACATCAATATTTATTGTCAATATTTAATAAAAATTACAAACATACAAGTATTTCTTGTGCATGCATTAGATTAATGTATTAACTATTTAGAATTTTCTTTGGACCATTTCTTCTTTTCAAGGTTTTCCAAATGTTTTTTAAGGACATCCTTGTATTTGTCTATTGTGTCAAATTTGGGCTCAAACTTTTCGTCTTTGCAGGTGAAATCGTAGCGAAGCGGCTGTGGCTTTTCATCTTTCCTTACGAATCGGTTCCAAGTTGTCTCTGACTTTTGCAACTCTTCAAAAAGCCTGTGAAGTAATCTGTAAATCAAGAAAATTCATTCTTAAGTATAAACTAAAAAACCTTTTTACAGGTATTCCTGCCAAATTGAATTCAAAAATCATCTGAAGAAATCTGCAAATCAAAAAAATTCAATCTTAAGTATAAACTAAAAAATCTTTTGACAGGTATTCCTGCCAAATTGATTTCAAAAATAATCTGAAGAAATCTGCAAATCAAGAAAATTCAATATTAAGTATAAACTAAAAGGCCTTTTGACAGGCATTCCTGCCAAATTGAACTCAAAAAAAAATCTGAAGAAATCTGCAAATCAAGAAAATTCGATCTTAAGTATAAACTAAAAGGCCTTTTAACAGGCATTCCTATCAAATTGAATTCAAAAATAATCTGAAGAAATCTGTAAATCAAGAAAATTCAATCTTAAGTATAAACTAAAAGGCCTGTTGACAGGTATTCCTGCCAAATTGAATTCAAAAATCCCCTGAAGAAATCTGCAAATCAAGAAAATTCAATCTTAAGTATAAACTAAAAGGCCTTTTTACAGGTATTCCTGCCAAATTGAATTCAAAAATCATCTGAAGAAATCTGCAAATCAAGAAAATTCAATCTTAAGTATAAACTAAAAGGCCTTTTTACAGGTATTCCTGACAAATTGAATTCAAAAATCATCTGAAGAAATCTGCAAAATAAGAAAATTCAATCTTAAGTATAAACTAAAAAGCCTTTTGGCAGGTATTCCTGAAAAATTGAATTCAAGATTCATCTGAAGAAATCTGTAAATCAAGAAAATTCAATCTTAAGTATAAACTAAAAGGCCTTTTAACAGGTATTCCTACCAAATTAATTTCAAAAATAATCTGAAGAAATCTGTAAATCAAGAAAATTCAATCTTAAGTATAAACTAAAAGGCCTTTTACAGATATTCCTGCCAAATTAAATTCAAAAATTATCGGAAGAAATCTGCAAATCAAGAAAATTCAATCTTAAGTATAATCTAAAAGACCTTTTGACAGGTATTCCTGCAAAATTGAATTCAAAAATCATCTGAAAAATATGCAAATCAAGAAAATTCAATCTTAAGTAGAAACTAAAAAGCCTTTTGGCAGGTATTCCTGCCAAATTGATTTAAAAAATAATCTGAAGAAATCTGCAAATCAAGAAAATTCAATCTTAAGTATAAACTAAAAAGCCTTTTGGCAGATATTCCTGCCAAATTGATTTCAAAAATAATCTGAAGAAATCTGCAAATCAAGAAAATTCAATCTTAAGTATAAACTTAAAGGCCTTTTGGCAGGTATTCCTGCCAAATTGATTTCAAAAATAATCTGAAGAAATCTGCAAATCAAGAAAATTCAATCTTAAGTATAAACTAAAATGTCTTTTGGCAGGTATTCCTGCCAAATTGATTTCGAAAATAATCTGAAGAAATCTGCAAATCAAGAAAATTCAATCTTAAGTATAAACTAAAAAGACTTTTGGCAGGTATTCCTGCCAAATTGATTTAAAAAAAAATCTGAAGAAATCTTACTTATACTTAATACTTATGGCTCTTATGTTGTTACTTATGTTGTTGATATTACCAAGACAAGCCAAGGATGTGAGCTATAGGTGGCTCTAACTAAGGCAAGGGTTATGCCTCTCGTTTTTATGAAGAGAACTGTTAGGGTGAAAAAAGGACTTTGCTCAAAGTGGATCCTCGCACTTTAGAAACAAGGACCAAGCAGAAGACACCTAGTTCTGGCCTGTCAGAAGTATCAGTTTTTGTTTTGAGTGCTACGGTCTACTTTTTTGCAACACGAGGGCTAATGAGACCGGGACTTACAGATTAAAGCCGATTCCGAACGGTTACGAACATCCATACCACAGTGAGATTCGAACCCTTGAACTCTGGTACCGAAGGCTAGCACCATTACCAATCGACCTTCGTTCGGCGCCAGAAGTATCGTTTGAGAACTTGGAGGACATTGTGACCACAAACATATTTTACTGTCCTCAGTCACCTTTAACGAACACGGAGTTTCTTAGGTTTGAACCCCGAACCAGCAATCTGTCAGTTACGAGATCGCTGCCTTTGCCGACTGAGCTACCGTGGCTCGCAAGTTCACAAAACCTACATAGTTCGTTCAAGGATATGAAATAAACCGTTCTGATTGGTCGTGGTATCTCTACAATTAGGTTAACAAAACCGTTGTTGTTGTTGTTGACTTATGCTACTTGGTCAAACCAAGCTCGAATGAGCAGGAGGCTACTCGTGTTAAGGCAGAGGGATGCGCCTTTCATTTTTAACGGGCACCACAAGAATGAAAGTACGACTTATGCTCAAGTGGATCCTCGTAATTTAGAAACAGGGACCAAGCAGAAGACCCATAGGCTTGGCCTGCCATCCCCAGAGGTACTGATTGAGAACTTGGAAGAGACTGTGACCAGGAACATATTTTGTTGTTAATGTTTCTGGTGCCACTTGAACAAACCAAGCACGATTGAGCCATGCGCTACTCGTATTAAGGTAAAAAGTTTGCGCCTTACGCTTTTAACGAGCACCGTTAAGATGAAAGTACGACTTATGCTCAAGTATATCCTCTTAATTTAGATACAGGGACCAAGCAGAAGACCCATAGGCTTGGCCTGCCATCCCCAGAGGTACTGATTGAGAACTTGGAAGAGACTGTGACCAGGAACATATTTTGTTGTTAATGTTTCTGGTGCCACTTGAACAAACCAAGCACGATTGAGCCATGCGCTACTCGTATTAAGGTAAAAAGTTTGCGCCTTACGCTTTTAACGAGCACCGTTAAGGTGAAAGTACGACTTATGCTCAAGTGGATCCTCGTAATTTAGAAACAGGGACCAAGCAGAAGACCCATAGGCTTGGCCTGCCATCCCCAGAGGTACTGATTGAGAACTTGGAAGAGACTGTGGACATATTGTTGTTAATGTTTACGGTCATATTTTACGTGTCCTAGTTTTAACGAGCACCTTAAAGTGAAAACGAACAAGTGGATCCTCGTAATTTTTAAGCAGGCCGGCTTGGGCTCCCCAAACCTACTACGGTCATATTTTACGTGTCCTAGTCATCTTTAACGAACAAGGCCGATCTTAGGCCGGCTTGGGCTCCAAACCTACAACTCTCCAGTTACGAGAGTTTTTCCTTTGCCGACTGACTGTGGATCCACCAAAGACGTAGAATTGGCTACATTTGTATTGCTAGTTACTATCCTCCAACCTTTTTAATTTTTAGTTTTACTATCATGGCACTTAATCTTCTTGAAAATGAGTATAAGTTGACTGAAAATAATGGAAGAATTAATTTTTTTATTTATGTTTTCCAAATTCGTTTATTTTATAGGATATATTTATAAATAACTACACCTAACACGTACCTACTGTTAACTTTCGATTTGTATTCATATATATTTCGATTTCACATATATCACTCAAAGTCGTCAATAGATGGCGATACCAACATTTCTTTTCATTTCAGCAGATATTTAGATTTAATATATTGACTTTCAATATATTGACTTTCAAAATCTCTAATTCTACATGTATAAATTTTTGTAATTAACCCTTTCAAAATTCGTTTATGCTTATCTTTATAAAATTACCCTGCAACTAATATGGAATACAAGTATAATAGTATATACATCCAAAAAGTACGGGCTGAAATTCGATGCAAAATAGGCATTTAATACCAAGATGGTAATTCGACGTTAATCAGAAGGGTTCATTTCATCACCTTGGACTAAGTACAGTAGAACCTCGATTATCCAAACCTCGATTAACCGAAACTCTCCGTTAACCGAAGTCAGTTTCTTCTTCACTTTTTTTTCACTTTCTACTATCATCCAAAATTTTCTTTTTACAAACATGCATTTTTGGAGTTTTCTTTTTTCCCACATTCCTTTCGTTTGCAAGCTGTCCTTTCCAAACTACGAGTGTAGATAAATATTTTGTAATTCTGTATATAGAATTTCCTTCTAGCAAGCACAATTCTCGGTATGAGTGTACTCTTCCCCGCTTTCAAATATCTCTTTCCTAAACAAAATTACACTCCATTTCGAAATTTGGAAGGTCATACAGCCGAGTCCAAGAACAATAGAATGGTATTGTACAAATGAATGGTATTGTATCAATGAATATTGATACTACATATTAAACTAGATGATTATCGATGAATTCTCGATTACCCGAAGTAGGTTCGGTCCCAATTACTTCGGATAATCGAGGTTCTACCGTATATTACAAAAAAGAACTTTACAGAATATCTTTGCTGAAAATAACCAGTAATAGTATTTTTGAGGCAATACAATAACTCCAAAGTTAAACCAAAGGTTTTGAAAGATTAGCTTTTACTCACTTTATACTCGATTATCCGAAAGTTTCGATTATCGGAAGTAGGTTCGGTCCCAATTACTTCGGATAATCGAGGTTCTACCGTATATTATAAAAAGAACTTTACAGAATATCTTTGCTGAAAATAACCAGTAATAGTATTTTTGAGGCAATACAATAACTCCAAAGTTAAACCAAAGGTTTTGAAAGATTAGCTTTTACTCACTTTATACTCGATTATCCGAAAGTTTCGATTATCGGAAGTAGGTTCAGTCCCAGTTACTTCGGATAATCGAGGTTCTACCGTATATTACAAAAAGAACTATACAAGATATCTTTGCTGAAAATAATCAGTAATAGTATTTTTAAGGCAATAGAATAACTCCAAAGTTAAACCAAAGGTTTTGAAAGATTAGCTTTTACTCACTTTATACTCGATTATCAGAAAGTTTCGATTATCCGAAGTAGGTTCAGTTCCAATCACTTCAGATAATCGAGGTTCTACCGTATATTATAAAAAGAACTTTATAGATCACATTTGCTGAAAATAACTAGTAATAGTATTTTTAAGGCAATAGAATAAATAACTCCAAAATTAAACCAAAGGTTTTGAAAGATTAGCTTTTACTCACATTATACTCGATTATCCGAAAGTTTCGATTATCCGAAGCAGGTTCAGTCCCAATTACTTCGGATAATCGAGGTTCTACCGCATATTATAAAAAGAACTTTACAGAATATCTTTGCTGAAAATAAGCAGTAATAGTATTTTTGAGGCAATAGAATAACTCCAAAGTTAAACCAAAGGTTTTGAAAGATTAGCTTTTACTCACTTTATACTCGATTATCCGAAGTAGGTTCAGTCCCAATTACTTCGGATAATCGAGGTTCTACCGTATATTACAAAAAGAACTATACAAGATATCTTTGCTGAAAATAATCAGTAATAGTATTTTTAAGGCAATAGAATAACTCCAAAGTTAAACCAAAGGTTTTGAAAGATTAGCTTTTACTCACTTTATACTCGATTATCCGAAAGTTTCGATTATCCGAAGTAGGTTCAGTCCGAATTACTTCGGATAATCGAGGTTCTACCGTATATTATAAAAAGAACTTTACAGAATATCTTTGCTGAAAATAACCAGTAATAGTATTTTTGAGGCAATAGAATAACTCCAAAGTTAAACCAAAGGTTTTGAAAGATTAGCTTTTACTCACTTTATACTCGATTATCCGAAAGTTTCGATTATCCGAAGTAGGTTCAGTCCTAATTGCTTCGAATAATCGAGGTTCTACCGTATATTATAAAAAGAACTTTACAGAATATCTTTGCTGAAAATAACCAGTAATAGTATTTTTGAGGCAATAGAATAACTCCAAAGTTAAACCAAAGGTTTTGAAAGATTAGCTTTTACTCACTTTATACTCGATTAAAGTTTCGATTATCCGAAGTAGGTTAAGTCCCAATTACTTCGGATAATCGAGGTTCTACCGTATATTATAAAAAGAACTTTACAGAATATCTTTACTGAAAATAACTACTAATAGTATTTTTGAGGCAATAGAATAACTCCAAAATTAAACCAGAGGTTTTGAAAGATTAGCTTTTACTCACATTATACTCGATTATCCGAAAGTTTCGATTATCCGAAGCAGGTTCAGTCCCAATTACTTCGGATAATCGAGGTTCTACCGCATATTATAAAAAGAACTTTACAGAATATCTTTGCTGAAAATAACTAGTAATAGTATTTTTGAGGCAATAGAATAACTCCAAAGTTAAACCAAAGGTTTTGAAAGATTAGCTTTTACTCACTTTATACTCGATTATCCGAAGTAGGTTCGGTCCCAATTAATTCGGATAATCGAGGTTCTACCGTATATTATAAAAAGAACTATACAAGATATCTTTACTGAAAATAACTACTAATAGTATTTTTGAGGCAATAGAATAACTCCAAAATTAAACCAGAGGTTTTGAAAGATTAGCTGTTACTCACTTTATACTCGATTATCCGAAAGTTTCGATTATCCGAAGTAGGTTCGGTCCCAATTACTTCGGATAATTGAGGTTCTACTGTATATTTTAAAAAGAACTTTACAGAATATCTTTGCTGAAAATAACCAGTAATAGTATTTTTAGGCAATAGAATAACTCCAAACTTAAACCAAAGGTTTTGAAAGATTATCTTTTACTCACTTTATACTCGATTATCCGAAGTAGGTTCGGTCCCAATTAATTCGGATAATCGAGGTTCTACCGCATATTATAAAAAGAACTTTACAGAATATCTTTGCTGAAAATAACCAGTAATAGTATTTTTGAGGCAATAGAATAACTCCAAAGTTAAACCAAAGGTTTTGAAAGATTAGCTTTTACTCACTTTATACTCGATTATCCGAAGTAGGTTCAGTCCCAATTACTTCGGATAATCGAGGTTCTACCGTATATTACAAAAAAGAACTTTACAAAATATCTTTGATGAAAATAACCAGTAATAGTATTTTTGAGGCAATAGAATAACTCCAAAGTTAAACCAGAGGTTTTGAAAGATTAGCTTTTACTCACTTTATACTCGATTATCCGAAAGTTTCGATTATCGAAGTACGGTCCCAATTACTTCGGATAATCGAGGTTCTAGATATTATAAAAAGAACTTTACAGAATATCTTTGCTGAAAATAACCAGTAATATTATTTTTCAGGCAACAGAATAACTCCAAAGTAAAATCAAAGGTTTTGAAAGATTAGCTTTTGCTCACTTTTACTCGATTAAAGAAAGTTTCGATTATCCGAAGTAGGTTCTTCCAATCCTTCAGATAATCGAGGTTCTAGATATAATAAAAAGAACTTTATTTCTTTGCTGAAAATAACTAGTAATAGTATTTTTAGAAATAAGAATAAACTCCAAAATAAACAAAAAAATTAGCTTTTACTCACAATACTCGATTATCCGAAAGTCGATTATACAGGTTCAGTCCCAATTACTTAAATCGAGGTTCTACCGCATAATAAAAAGAACTTTACAGAATATCTTTGCTGAAAATAACAGTAATAGTATTTTTGACAATAGAAAAATAAATTAAAAAAGGTTTTAAAAGATTAGCTTTTACTCACTTTTTGATTTCTGAAGTAGGTTCAGTCCCAATACTTCGGATAATCGAGGTTCTACCTTTTAAAAAAGAATAAAATAAATAATAATTGTTTGGCTATAATTCTGAAAGATATAATAATGTACACCAAATAACAAAAATAAAGAAAATTCTCTTACTCCATCATTATCCAGGCAATAAACTAAAAATTAAAAAAAACTAAATTTTTTTGTAAATTTAATTCGAATTTAATAGATTTGTCTTAAAAAATAAAATAGAAATTAAAATATACAAGCAGTAAATTTTTCATTTTTCTGCAAGAAAATCATTGCACCCTTAATAAATGTCTCTAATATAAAAAATAATTTTTTTGTTTAAGTAGTATATTTTTTGAAAAAATAAATATGTAACCGAACAAAAAAAATTTACTCGAAAGATAACTTTAATAATTAAATATCGTTGAATACAAAACTAAATTTTCTGATGGTATTAATTTCTTAAACTTTAACAATTAAAAACAATTAAAAATTAAATCTGACAATTAAATATAAAATTAAGAGTTCTTAATAGGCTATAACTTTTTGTATTTTTTCGATTCATAATAAAAGAACAATATCTGTTCCTTTTAATAAATGTCTAGGAATAAAAAATATTATTTAGTTTTTTGTTTTAAATAGTGTATTTTTAGAAATAAGAAAATATGTACACCAAATAACAAAAAGAAATAATTTACTTACCAGCAAGATAAATTTTAAAATATATAAGAAAAACTAATTTTTTGTATAGTATTAAAGTAAAATATAAATTTTATTCTGTAAACCAAAACATTAAAGATATCTGACAATAAAAAATAAAATTAAGAATTGTTAATGGGTTATAAGTTTTTGCATTTTTTTTATTCATAATAAAAGAAAAAGATCTGCTCCTTTTAATAAATGTGTAAGAATAAATAATATTATTTAGTTTTTGTGTCAAGTAGTATATTTTTAGAAATAAGAAAATATGTACATCAAATAACAAAAAAAATTTACTTAACAACAAGATAACTTTTAAAATATATACTGTAGAATTTAAATTTTGTATGAAATTAAAGTAAAATATAAGTTTTATTCTGTAAACCAAAACATTAAAGATATCTGACAATTAAAAATAAAATTAAGAATTGTTAATGGGTTATAACTTTTAGCCTTCTTTTGCTTTTTCTCGATTCTTAATAAAAGGAAAAGGTCTGCTCCTTTTAATAAATGTCTAAGAATAAAAAATATTATTTAGTGTTTTGTTTCAGTTAGTATAATTTTAGAAATAAGAAAATATGTACACCAAAATCCAAAACAAATAATTTACCTATCGGCAAGATAACTCTTAAAACAAAAACTAAATTTTTGCATGTAATTAAACTAAAATATAAGTTTTATTCAGTGAACCAAAACATAAAAGGTGTCTGACAATTAAAAATAAAATATAGAATTGTTAATACGCTATAACTTTTTGCCTTCTTTTGTTTTTTCTCGGTGCATAATAAAAAAAAAGTCTGCTCCTTTTAATAAATGTCTAGGAATAAAAAATATTTAGTTTTTTGTTTTAAGTAGTTTATTTTTAGAAATAAAAAAATATGTACACCAAATAACAAAAAAAAATTTACTTAATAGCAAGATAACTTTTAAAATATATACAGCAAAAACTAAATTTTTGTATAGTATTAAAGTAAAATAAAAATTTTATTCTGTAAAGCAAAATTAAAGATATCCAACAATAAAAATAAAATTAAGAATTATTAATGGGTTATAACATTTTGCATTTATTCGATTCATAATAAAAGAAAAAGATCTGCTCCTTTTAATAAATGTCTAAGAATAAAAAATATTACTTAGTTTTTTGTGTCAAGTAGCATATTTTTAGAAATAAGAAAATATGTACACCAAATAACACAAACAATGATTTGCTTAACAGCTAGATAACTTTTAAAATATATACAGTAGAAACTAAATTTTTGTATGAAATTAAAGTAAAATATAAGTTTTATTCTGTAAACCAAAACATTAAAGGTGTCGGACAATTAAAAATAAAATTAAGAATTATAATGCTATCACTTTTTGCTTTTTCTGGATTCTTGATAAAAGAAAAAGGTTTGCTCCTTTTAATAAATGTCTAATAAAAAATATTATTTAGTTTTTTGTTTCAAGTAGTATATTTTTAGAAATGAAAAGATTTGTACACCAAATAACAAAAAAAAAATTTATTTAACAGCTAGATATATTTTAAAATATATACGGTAGAAACTAAATTTTTGTATAGTATTAAAGAAAAATATAAATTTTATTCTATAAACCAAAACATTAAAGATATTTGACAATAAAAAATAAAATTAAGAATTGTTAATGGGCTATAACCTTTTGCCTTGTTTCGATTCATAATAAAAGAAAAATATCTGCTCCTTTTAATATATGTCTAAGTATAAATAATAGTATTTAGTTTTTTGTGTCAAGTAGTATATTTTTAGAAATAAGAAAATATATACACCAAATAACAAAAAAAATTAATTTATTTAACAGCTAGATATCTTTTAAAATATATACGGTAGAAACTAAATTTTTGTATAGAATTAAAGTAAAATATAAATTTTATTCTGTAAACCAAAACATTAAAGATATCTGACAATTAAAAATAAAATTAAGAATTGTTAATGGGCTATAACTTTTAGCCTTCTTTTACTTTTTCTCGATTCTTAATAAAAGTAAAAGGTCTGCTCCTTTTAATAAATGACTAAGATTAAAAGATATTATTTAGTTTTTTGTTTGGAGTAGCATATTTTTAGAAATTAGAAAATATGTACATCAAATGATAAAAAAAAATAATTTATTTACCAGCAAGATAACTTTTTAAATATATACAGCAGAAAGTAAATGTTTGTATAGTATTAAAGTAAAATATAAATTTTATTCTGTAAACCCAAACATTAAAGATATCTGACAATAAAAAATAAAATTAAGAATTATTAATGGGTTATAGCATTTTGCCTTTTTTCGATTCATAATAAAAGAAAAATATCTGCTCCTTTTAATAAATGTCTAAGAATAAACAATATTATTTAGTTTTTTGTGTCAAGTAGTATATTTTTAGAAATAAGAAAACACACACAGCAAATAACAAAAACAATAATTTACTTAATAGCTAGATAACTTTTAAAATATATAAGGTAGAAACTAAATTTTTGTATAGAATTAAAGTAAAATATAAGTTTTATTCTGTAAACCAAAACATTGAAGATATCTGACAATTAAAAATTAAAATTAAGACTTGTTAATGGGTTATAACTTTTTGCCTTTTTTCGATTCATAATAAAAGAAAAAGTTCTGCTCCTTTTAATAAATGTCTAAGAGTAAAAAAATATTATTTACTTTTTTGTTTCAAGTAGTATATTTTTAGAAATAAGAAAATATGTACACCAAATAACAAAAAAATAATTTACCTACCGGTAAGATAACTTTTAAAATATATACAGCAGAAACTAAATGTTTGTACAGTATTAAAGTAAAATCTAAATTTTATGCTGTAAACCAAAACATTAAAGATATCTGACAATAAAAAATAAAATTAATAATTTAACACTAAAATGATTTTGCACTTTCTTTCTTGATTCTTAATTAAAGAAAAAGGTCTACTCCTTTTTATGAATGTGTAAGAATAAAAAATATTTAGTGTTTTGTTTCAAATAGTATATTTTTAAAAATAAGAATATATGTACACCAAATAACAAAAAAAAATGATTTAACAGGACACTTTTAAAATATATACAATAGAAACTAAATTTTTGTATCGAATTAAAGTAAAATCTAAATTTTATTCTGTAAACCAAAACGTTAAAGCTCTCTGACATTAAAGAATTAAAATTAAAAACTTTTAAGTGGTTAAAACATTCATTATAACAGCCTTTAATGATTCCTCATGCAATAAAAATATCTGTATATTTAAGATTAATTTTTTCAAAGTTTTTAATAAGGTTTACAGAATTACGTTAATGATTATAAAAAATAATATTTTTTTTTTTTTTTTTTTTATATTGCAATCAGTATATTTTCAAAAATAAGAATTTATATATACCAAATCAAAAGAAATGCATTCAATTTACCTGCAAGATAACTTTTAAAATACGTATATTAGTAAATAAAATTTACATCATATTGAAGATAATAAGTTTATTCTATAAACCAAAACTTTAAAAGTTTATCGTATTATACAGTATCATTATACCAAAGTTTCACTGTATCAAGAAATTGCTTGACTTACCTTTAATATACGAGAGATACAAGTCTGTTACTAACGTCAAGTCAACAGACTTTCTGGTTGATACTTACCGTAGTTTATTTTATATATGTTTCGAAGCATATTATTCACTGAGTGAGAAATATTATATAATTTGGCTTATCCGGCGACTGCAGACGCAAACACAATGTCATATTCATTGATCATCGTAAGTTTCCTTTCTCGTGACTCGTTAATTTACTTTTTAACGTGACTAACCACGTCTTATCAGCACAAAAGCGCGTAATACATAAAAAGTTATTCGAATATTTGCACATGACTGTTAGTCAAAATAAAACACGAAAGGAAATAATTTAAAGATTATCCTCGGTCCCAGTTATTCCCGTGACGGGAATAACTGGGACCGCTTCTAGTTCCGATATCGAAACTGTCGGTCAGTAGAATTTTTTAGTACTTTTTTTAAGTGCTTTTATTTAACTTATTTAACTTTACCTGTGCGTCGGTGTGATATTTTGAAATCAATTTTTAACTGCCTTCCTGATTAGTTAAAGGTCTGAAATGCATTTCAGTGCTTTTTGAAGTATTTCGTTTCAGTTTCTCTGCTTAGTTTCGTTTATACGTATACAGTAGAAATTCATTTATACGATATTCAGTGATAATTAAATGTTACAAAGTACGTCCCGTCCTCCGGTGAATTTCCCAAAATACTTACTTATGAATAGATTCAATTGTACGAATTTTTACTTAGAGCACATATTGACGTGTTTCGTTTTGACGTCTGTAAATTCATTTATCCGAAATTCAGTTATCTGAAATGTTACGAAGTACTTCCCGTTCTCCGGTGAATTTCCCTAAAGACCTACTTAATAATATATTCACTTGTACGAAATTTTAGTTAGTGCGCAAATAGACGTGTTTCGTTTTGACGTCAGTAAATTCATTTATTCGAAATTCAGTTATCTGAAATGTTACGAAGTACTTCACGCACTCCGGTGAATTTTCCTAAGACGTACTCAATAATATATTCACTTGTACGAATTTTTAGTTAGAGCACATATTGACGTGTTTCGTTTTGACGTCTGTAAATTCATTTATACGAAATTCAGTTATATGAAATATTACGAAGTACTTCAAGTTCTCCGGTGAATTTCCCTAAAGACCTACTCAATAATATATTCACTTGTACGAATTTTTAGTTAGACCACATATTGACGTGTTTCGTTTTGACGTCTGTAAATTCATTTATACGACATTCAACTATATGAAATGTTACGAAGTACTTCCCGTATTCCGGTGAATTTCCCTTAGACCAGCTTAATATATTCACTTGTACGAATTTTTAGTTAGAGCACATATTGACGTGTTTCGTTTTGACGTCTGTAAATTCATTTATCCGAAATTCAGTTATCTGAAATGTTACAAAATACTTCCCGTTCTCCGGTGAATTTCCCTAAGATCTACTTTATAATATATTCACATGTACGAATTTTCAGTTAGAGCGCATATTGACTTCTTTCGTTTTGACGTCTGTAAATTCATTTATACGAAATTCAGTTACCTGAAATGTTACAAAGTACTTCCCGTTCTCCGGTGAATTTCCCTAAAGACCTACTTAATAATATATTCACTTGTACGAATTTTTAGTTAGAGCACATATTGACGTGTTTCGTTTTGACGTCTGTAAATTCATTTATACGAAATTCAGTTATATGAAATGTTACGAAGTACTTCCCGTTCTCCGGTGAATTTCCCTAAAGACCTACTTAATAATAGATTCACTTGTACGAATTTTTAGTTAGAGCACATATTGACATGTTTTGTTTTGACGTTTGTAAATTCATTTATACGATATTCAGTTATATGAAATGTTTCGAAGTACTTCCCGTATTCCGGTGAATTTCACTAAGACCAGCTTAATATATTCACTTGTACGAATTTTTAGTTAGAGCGCATATTGGCGTGTTTCGCTCTATAAGGTCAAAAAATGCTTCAAATGATAAAAATGCGTCCGTACAGCACCGCACCAAACAATAAACACAACTACACTGTTTCGGATATGATCACTGCGCTCAATTTCGGGAAATCCCCGTAGTGCTGCGAACAATTTAGGGGAATCCCCAGGTTGAAATAAAAGAGCGCTAAACCGAAACAACGTTAAGCGGGGTCTTACTGTATTGTGATTTATCGTTTTGCCAAATAAATATCAATATATTATGTTCTAATATATATCACCAAATATAAGTGTGTTTTGCATAAAATAATACAAACACATATATCAAAGTGTGTGTTGTTTATCTAGAAGGCAAAAATTCAATTTCTTAATATGAATACATAAAATTAAATTTTAACATATTGCTTTAAAAAAGGAAATCACATAATTATCAAAGCCTTAATTTAAGGCTTACTTTTTATTTTTGTATAGTTGGAGATTGCCAAATTTTCTAAACGGCATTAGATAAAGCTGAAACTATTCTTTAGTGAGATAGGTTTGGTTTGGTTTGGTTTAGAGCGCTACTGCTTACTGTTTTGCTACGCGAGGGCTGATCAGACCTATCGATTCCGAACGGCTACGATCATCCATGTCATACACGGATTCGAACATAGACATCCGGTACCGAAGAGAAGCGATCTACCATTCGGCCATCGTTAAGCAAATAGAGATAGAACAAAAAGTCTGTAACACTTAAAAAAATATGTTACTAATAATTCGGAATGCAACGGTTATCCGGCAAACATACTGCATCCGGCATATCCGGACACTATACCGGATAATTCGCAGTAGCCGGATATTTCATTTATCCGGTAGTAAATCAGAACAAAAATTATACATCAAGAAATAAGATAAATATAACAAAAAAATTCAAAATGTTATTATACTATATGAAACAATGAGTATAAGTATTTAAAACATGTAAAAATAAAAAGCTTTATAGAAAAAATTAGGTTTATTTACAAAATTCATTACAAAAAATCATAAATCATTCATTTAGACATGTCAACTAGGGATGCAATGGTTATCCAGCAAACTTATCACATCCGGCGTATCCAGCCACTATACCGCATAATTGGCAGTAGCCGGATAATTATTATGCGGTAGTACATCAGGCCAAAAATTATACACCAAGAAATAAGATATATATAATTATAAAAAATGCAAAACATTAAACAATATACTATATGAAATAATGCGTATAAGTATTTTGAAGCATTATGGAAAAAATTAGGTTTATTTCCACCTTTCATTACAAAAATCATAAATCATTCTTTCAGACATGCCAACAAGGGATGCAACGGTTATCCTGCAAAATTATTACATCAGGCATATGCAGACACTATACCGGATAATTGGCAGTAGCCATATAATTAAATTATACATCAGGCCAAAAATTATACACCGAGAAATAAGATAAATATAATAAAAAAATGCAAAACGTTAAACAATATACTATATGAAATAATGCGTGTTAAGTATTATGGAGCATTATGTAAAAAAATAGCTTTACTGAAAAGAATTAAGTTTATCTATACATTTCATTACAAAAAATCATAAATCATTCTTTCAGATATGCTAAAAGGATGCAACGGTTATCCGGCAAACATATTACATCCGGCTTATCAGGCCACTATACCGGATTATTGGCAGTAGCCGGATATTACAATTATCCAGTAGTACATCAAGCCA